>WOGO01000441.1:0-23825 GCA_015342085.1 Leptinotarsa defecta | reverse complement strand
TCTTCTTTTCTGTTGTGTGTGTTTGTGGATGTCTATTGCCTCCCGTACCGGTCGGCTATGGTATCCCTGGTCAGGGGCAATAAGTTTCGTGTTTTCAAACAAAATCCTGTGGTTTCCTTCACTGAGTGCTTGTTCGGCCACAATGTAATGTCATGTGTTTTTGTAGCTCCATATCTCAATAAATATTTAATCCATTCAGTCGTTGTCTATAGTGATCGATAGAGAATGTTGTGCTCTTTACATTGATGATGCTCATTTTCTTCCAAATTTTAATTTCTTGCCTCTTTTCAGGTTATTATTATATGTTGTCGTTAAGCGATGTTCGGCCAATTTTTTTCTACGAATTCAAATTGAACCAAAGCGCTGGCCAAACAGCCCGAAAAATTAACCATTGTCATTCGCTAATGATGGTATTGTTATGGATCATGCCCGGGGGAAAGTAGCGCCGGCCGCCACTGGTAGTCATGGGCCAAACGTGACGCTGCTAAGAGCGCGATGATTCCCCGCCATTCGAGAAGCAGCGAGAAAAGTGCTTCCGATTTCAACAGAACTTTGGCGAAATTTCTACGATGTTCGATTACGATATTTAAACGCGAGCGGCGGGCATATCGAGACAGTCAAGTGGAAGAAACGGTGCGGTATGCGAAGTGATCAAGTAAGGCTTTAGACATTCAGACAGCTAAGTGGACGTTACAGTGCGGTATGCGAAGTGATCTAGTAAGGCGATAGACATTCAAATAATAGTTGAATTTTTAGTTGAAGTGTTTATTGTTTTTAAAGTGAAATAAAGTTGAGTTTGATTATTCAGTGTAGTCAATTATTGGTCAACCCACGGGAAAAAACTTAACAGTATCAATGAACACACTTTCCAACATGAATATTACTGGAATCTTTTCATCTTCAAGATCTTCCTCTTGAAGATGATCACTTGGAGATCGAAACACGTGTCGATGTGTTAAAATAACGGTTTGGTGTTGGGAAAAACCTCAAGTAATATTCATTACTACACCAAAGGTTCCAAACAGTGCATCACAAGTACACTTTTCAACGTCGGCTTATTAAATTTTGTTCCGAAGAGGTCGGCCTACAGTTTTCCAGAACGAGGATTTGAAGACCATGGTGGGAATGACCCATCAAAAAACGTTGGATGGCAAAGGAACAAATGAACTGTCGTTTTTAAAGATTTAATTAGTAGTAGAAAAGTGAAAAAACACAATTTGAACGATCGACAGAATTTGTCACGTTTCGAAGCCTGTTCTTCTTTGCTTTCGCATAACCAAAACGATCCTTTTTTGATAGGATCGTCTTGTGATGAAAAGTGGATCCTCTACGACAACAGGAGACGTTCAGGACACTGGTTGGATACCGATGAGCCACCCAGACACTTTTCAAAGACCACAACACACCAAAAAAGACCATAGTTACAGTGTGGTGGTCAGCGACTGGTGTGATTCACTATAACTTTCTGCAGCTGGGCCAAATCATTACAGTGGAGTTCTATTGTGAGGAAATAGACGAAATCTTTCGAAAATTGTCTCTGCATCAGCCAGCACTGGTACACAGAAGAGGTCCGATCCTGCTCCACAACAACGCCCATCCGCACGTCTCACAAATCAACGTCCGAAAATTCAACGAATTGAGCGACAAAGTTCTACCTCATCCACCATACTCCCCAGACCTCTCGCTAACCGACTACCATATTTTCAAACATTCCGATAACTTTCTTACCGGTAGAACCTTGCAAAAGTGCACCGACTCAAACGGCTCTTATTTCGATTAAATTGAGTATTCACTGAGATATAACCGTTTAAAGTAGACCGATAGAAACGGGCAAAACTTCTGAAACAACCTAACATTAATGAAAGAACTGTTATAAATTGATTGGACTCTGTACAAGGATTTATTTTTGAGACTGCTTTCATCCTTTCATATTTTGATAATATAAATCAGAAAATAACACAAAAAGTATAAAATAGGTTCTCTATCGGCCGAGGAAATATTTTCTGAATATGAGGTAACACGCTACAAGATCAAGGACTTGAACATATCAATTTCATCCAAATTAATAACATTGAAAACAACTCCGAGGAATTATTCATTTCCACCTATTAATACTCGACTTTGGTTTATTTCAATAAAATATAAAGTTGACTTGTCAACCTTGAGAGAACTTCATCAACCATCGCAAATGACGAATAATAGTTACTTTTATTTGAAATTTGTTTGTGAGAAACTATTTCTTGTGGAAGAAAAAAAGTTTATAGGCGGTGTCAGTCCGAGATTTTTGGAATATTATTGTTATTCTGGAAACAAACAGGTTAGAATCGTTTATCACTTATTATGAATGCTGCATGCTAAACTGATAATTACCATAGTTATGTAAATAGTTTGAACTTTGTACAAGTATTTACATTATCGTATTTGGTGATTTCATTAACATGGTTTTTCAACAGTATATTTTTGTCCATCAGATATTTTGTGGAGAAATTATTGAGAAATAGGAACAGAAATTTCAAGAAATTCAAAGATCTCATTAAATTGGAATGTCTGTTAAACGAAAAAAAGTTGCCTTCATCAACCGTTAATTAGACGGTATGAAGAAACCCAAAATATTTCAAAGGGTTCACAAGATATTTGTAAAAGCTCAAAAAGTGCCCTTACGTTTTTTCTCCGAAGATCTTATTGTTCAAAATACTCAAAAAATGTATTCGAATATTTTGTTGGTTTTGTGAAATGTACAACGCCGTAGCATTTACATCTTTAATAAACGTTTTGTGCTATCAGGATCCTTTTATGTAGGATCCAGAACCATTTATCTGTATATATATACTTATACTCATTTATCTCTGTTTCTCCTTACTGGTAAGTACTAGGAAGCTAAAATTTGGTATATATTAGGTGCTTCTAAGGTCTTAGATGCGCATTTAGAAAATATTTTCAAATATTCAAACTTGGCCCCCTCCCGTGGGGGTAAAACGAGCGTGTTTACACATTCAAATTACCTTTTCATCACTATTTCTCCCTACCGCTATGTTTTCGGAAGCTGAAATTTTCTATGTAGGTTCGTTTTATGTTGTAGATGTGCAATAAGAAAGGATTTTTGAATATTCCAACTGAGAAGCCAGCTACGGGGAAAAAGGAGCGTTCATAAAATTAAGTTACGTTTTCATCATTGTTTCTCCATACCGGTATATTTTCGGAAGCTGAAATTTTGTATGTAGGTTCGATTTATGTTGTAGGTGTGCAATAAAAAAGGATTTTTGAATATTCCATCTGGGGCGCCAGCCGCGGGTGGAAAAGGCGCGTCCGTAAAACAAAATTATCTTTTCACCACTGTTTCTCCATGCCCTTAAATTTTCAGTGAGTGAATTTATATTTAGTATCAGCATTGCATCCGTGTGGAGCGGGGGCGGGGCGCTAGTATTTTATAAACTACGTCGTGATTCGATAAAAAAGAGCCAAGTACAGTTGAAAAGTTATAATATACATCAGTATTTGAAGCTTTTTGTTTACTATTACAAAAAACTTTGTTTATATCATCAGACGAATATGAGATAATTATATAATAACAAAAATATTTCCATTTGAAAATTGTCAACTTCTACTGAAATACTCTTAATTACCGAGAAGCAGAAGGTAGTTATGTTATTTCGTAGGTAAAATATGACAGAAGATCGTTTAGATATATTGATACTTGGTGCCACCGGATTTACCGGATTACACTGTATTCCGTATGTTCATAAGCTTTCCAAAGCTAATGGGCGAAATCTTACCTGGGGAGTTGCAGGCCGATCTGAAGAAAAATTGCAAGAAGTCCTGAAGTTGACTGGAGAGAAAATCGGTAAGTTTCTTCAAATGTGCTCGACAAAAGTTTTTGTAGAATGTTAAAGATCTAGGCCTGCATTGCCAAAAAGCATCAGCAGATGTGATTCTTGAAAATAATGAAAGTTATAGGACTGATCATTTCGATTCTATAATTTTCTACCTTATTTCTTTTCCTACTCTCAGGTTTCAAAGCTAATCTCTCAAACGATGAAGGCAAGAACTTCATTCAATATTGATGACACGATGTTGCAGAGAGAAGAAATATATCCACCAATTATGCTACTACCTACTATATCAGGTGTTTTCATTCGCAGACCCAGGACAGAAATATCAACCTGCCTAGGAACCTATGCGACTGTATTTCAAGCGGAAATCTATGCTATTGAATTGTGTGAGGAGAAATGGTAGAATCCAACCTCATACACAAGTCAATAAAAATTTTTTCGGACAGTCTAGCGGCGTTGGACTCTTGGCTCCTACTGAGCAACGTCTAAATTGGTAGCAAATTGCCAACAACGACCTCCACAATAGGAAAACTTGACAAAGTGTGTCTGGTCTGGATTCTTGGTCACTCTGGCCTGGAAGGCAATAAGGCTGCTGACTCCCTTGTGAAGGGAGCTGCAAGCAGCTTTATCGGACCAGAACCTGTCATTGGCATCGCTTTAGGTTTTGCCAAACAAACATTGAACCCCTGGATGGAAGGAGATTTAGGAACTTCTGGCAAAATCTTCCAAGATTGGCTCACGGAAATCCCTATTCATGGGCTATTGACAGATAGTAGATAGTATAGATGAAATGTTATTTTATATTTTTAGGGGTCGATTTGTCCAATACGCCTATGGTTATAACTGATATCAAGAGTTATGATTCATTGCTGCTGATGGCCAAAAAAACTAAAATCGTTATAAATTGCTGTGGTCCATATCAATTTTTGGGAGAGCCCGTGGTAAAGGCATGTATAGCTGCTGGAACACATCATGTTGATATAAGTGGGGAACCGCAATATATGGAGAAGATGCAGTTGGAGCAACACCAAAATGCGAAAGAAAAAGGTGATAATTTTTCGTTTCGACATTTCCAAAATATAATTTCTCTACTATTCAGGGGTTTACGTTATAAGTGCCTGTGGTTTGGACAGCATACCAAGTGATTTAGGAGTTATTTTTCTCAAACAAAACTTTGATGGTGTTTTGAATTCTGTGGAAACATACTTGGAGGTATGGGAGGAAGGAAATAATTCCGGAGCAGCTATTAATGTCGGGACATGGAATTCTGCCGTACATAGTTTGGCGCAATGGAATGAACTCAACGACATACGAAGAAAATTATTTCCTAAAACATTGCCATCGTTTAACCCACAACTAAAGAAGAAGTAAGTTTTGTGTTCGTATAACCATGGAACATTCAGTGGCCTGAGACGTGACAGTTTCAGTCACGAGTTCACTTTTTCAAAAATTCTGGATTTGAAATTAAAATTTCTACGATACATATGAATTAGAATATTTCCGTGTTTTAGGTTCACTCGTTTTGCAATAATTATTATGGACCTTTCAGATCAGAAGGTATCTAGTTCAATAACACATCCTCAATAGAATAATTTATTCATGTTTTGCAATTCCTCTGAGGCTCTTTCGAAATGTAAGCATTTTAAGTTCTCTTAATTTTGATTGTAAAGTTAAAGTTTGTTCTTCCACAAAAACTTTATACAGTCTTTTTTCTTCTACTTGGTGGCCGCCTGCCTTCTCCTTTTCTTCCAAATCTTCAGAAACACTGTAGGGCTAATTGATTTCTCCATTCCAGCAATCTTGTTTCCTGCAATACTTAGTAAAGGTCCTTTGTTGGATGTTTGTCATACTCTCCTGGTCATAATTTAAGTTGTCTATAAATTGTTCGCTCCATATGTTCCAGTGCCTCACATTTGCATAAAATATATCGAACTGCCTCTATACCTTTCTTGCATTACCTAGTCAGTTTTTCTGTTATACAGGTCTACGCAGTACTTCAGTTTCCTTTTCGAAGGGTTCCTTTATAAAAGTTTTCTCGTGTGTGTTCTAGTACTCTTTATATTTATTATAGACCTACTTATCAATCTGGTTCCATACCAAAGATGTTGGTACGGAATTTATGAATAGGTAATCATCTCTCGGAGGAATCAGTCCAGTCATCACCCGAAGACGATTGTGCATACTAACAATCGAAACGTCGTGAAATAAGTTGACTTGGAATCTCTTAACTTCTTTACTTTTTTATTTTTTTTTCAATCGTTCTATTTTTACTTGTATTCATTTTTAATTCTTCTTTTTTGGTTCTTTCAGGGATTTCAAATCATTTTATATAATATCAGACAATGGAAGTCCGAACTAATGAAATTTGAATATCTTATTCCATTTTTCACACAAAATTTGATGCAAATTGTCTGATGATTTTTTTTCGATAGCAGAGAATCACCGAACATGCAGAACAGTTCTAACTTTCATACCTCTCACCAACTAACTAACCATGCTAAACAGTTGTTCGATACGAATGTACCAACATAAAAAAATGAAAAATCGCTATTCGAATATATGTAGTCCCCGAAATTTGAACATTCACCTTATAAATTGAACAGACTTCGTGTAATATGCAGTGAAAACATTTTTCAATAAAAAATTCCGATATTGTCGATTTTCTTAAAGGTACATGGTGGAAGGATTTTAAAGAAAGGTTTCAGTCACACATTCAACACTCCGTTCGCTAAAAAACTGCTGGCTAGAAAACTCTTTCGAAAACATGAGAGAAAATTAAAATAGTCATATGGGAAAAATGGAAAAAAATTAAATTAAGAAAATACATCAACAATTGCAAATAAGTCTCTGGTCACTTTTTCAAAAAACGACTGTAAATAAAATAAATGTATTGCATGAAGGTAATAATTTTTGAAAACACGTGGATTCTTTATGATGTGTTTCGGTAACGTTATACCGAGCCTTGAAGTTTTCATTCCTGTATTGTTTTCCTGGTGTTTATAGAAATTTTTGTTAAACCGAAATCAGTTTTGACTTGTGCACAATTTGACACACATATATTTTATTTGATTTCAATTATCCATGGATACGCAAACATTTTTAGTTTTCTGAATGAAGCACAATGTTTAATAAGAAATTATATCTATCTATTATCTATCTAGAAATATTTTGTATATTTCAGACTATTGCCTCACAAATCTGATCTTGTTGATGGTTGGATAATACCTTTCCCTGGAGCAGATCTTCCAGTGATGGAAAGAACACAGAGATATTTGTATGAGAAGGAATCTAAGAGACCTATACAAGTTAACACATACTTTGTTGTACGATCCTTATTTACCGTAATATTATTTGCTCTTGGTGGTGCAATCTTAAACATACTGACTAAATTCAACTGTGGTATAAAATTGTTACTGAACGTAAGTTATGATAGAATGGATTTTACTCTTACTTTACTGTTAATTTATTCTTATTCCATTTCCACATTACGCAATTATATTGCAAGTATTCAAAAAAGTTAGTCAGGAACTATTACATATTACAATTTTCTACATACCTATCTACAATATTCATTCGAATAAGACTTTTCTTCCAAACACTACAGACCACGGAAGTTACTCACGTTGGCTAATTTAGTCTTCTTGTGATCAAAATGGTAGCTCTTTTTTCTAAAATGATTATACCTATTTTTTTCTTAGTGATTAACTCTAGATTGAACAAGAAACTGGTCATAAAACTGTCAGAGGTTTTTCTTAAACCTCAATCAAAGTGGGTGCCGCGGGTGCTCACAATCGACCTGAAACAACAACGAATTGATGATTTTTAACAATATTTGAAGCTGTTCCACCATTAAAAACCTGAATCTATGCGTCGATATGTGACAATAGATGAAACATATGTCTCCAAAATTTCACACCAGAATCAAAACGATTGTCATCTGAGTGGAATGCACATGGTGAATCGACAGTCAGCTGGCAAGGTTATGGTATCAGTATTTTGTGATGTGCATAGTTTAATATTCATCGAATATCTTGAAAACGAAAAAACCATCAACAGCGACTATTGGATAGCATTATTGGAGCGTTTGAAGGACGAAATCGTGGAAAAACAGCCCCATTTGAAAAAAAAGAAAGTGCTGTTACAACAAGACAATGCACCTTGTCACAAATCAATAAAAACGATGGCAAAATCGCGTAAACTGGGCTTCAAATTGCTTCTGCATCCACCGTATTCTCCAGATCTGGCCCCCAGCGAATTTTTCTGGAAAGTAATTTAACGTTGATCAAGAGGTAATCGTCGAAACTAAGGCCTATTTTGAGGCTAAAGATGATTCGTATTATAAAAATGGTATCAAAAAATTGTATGACCGCTATATTGTATTGATTATTAAAATCAAATTCCATGAATTTTTTTTCTGTCAGCCAACAAACTTTTCAGCTCAACTGTTATATGGACATTATCGATCAAAAAATTGCTATGAAAATTCAAGTACATATTTGAAATTTCAAGTAAAAAAAATGAAAAATGATGTACTAAATCAATTAGATTACAATATTAATTCAATTTCAATGCATAGAACAGTTTGGGGGGTGTTAGGGGTTAAAAACCCCTAAAAGAAAAAAAATTATTTTCATTTTGTACTTTCCAAGGGCTGTAACTTTTGTGTGTTCACATTTGCATTTAGGTAAGCTTTTGTAGCACCCTACATATAGTTTACCGTTCACGAGATCCCCATGCATAGACACGAATTTGAACAGCTCTGTATATTCAATATTCATATTTCAGTATCCTGAAGTATTCAGTTTCGGAATGGTCAGCAAGAAACAACCATCAGAAGAAAAGATTGAAAATTCATGGTTTCAAGTAACACTGCATGGAAAAGGATGGAGTGGACCTTCCGAAAAAGGCCTCAATAACTACACCATACCGTATAATAACAGTATCTTGGGAAGAGTCAAAGGAAGAAATCCTACTTATGGGTCTACCTGCATATGTTTGGTTTGTGCTGCCATTGTAGTACTCACAGAAAGTGACAAAATGCCGGAGGAGTAAGTAGTAGGGTTGTTTGATTATTATGAGCATTATTAATAGTGTTTACTCAGCGTTTATTCTTCAATACCTGCCCGGCTTACTTATGGTGGCCGTGTTGACACAAAACGTTTGGTCGAAGATTTATAGTTACATCGTTATAGTGCATTTCCATTTTTTATATTTTCAGAAATAACAATTCTATTCGTTATATAACTCCGTATTTTCTTTGACAATTTTACTGTTCCCCACGATAGTTACCTTTTTTCCATTTAATCGTCTTCGCATATTTGTTTCGGTTTAGAGTATAGCAATGTTACCACATGATAAAAGAAACGGTCTCTAGGTATATCCGATTTCCAGTTCAAAGACATATAGTACCGACACTAAAATGAAAAACTGCGAACCGAACATTATTTAAAGATTATACGTAATTTTATTGTGTCTAATTCCACTCGAAACTCGCACAAAAACCTACTGGTTTTTACAGAAATGAAATAGGTACTGAATATAAACACGAAATGACAATATATTAAACTGGAATAATGAACAATAGATGAAATATTAATGAATGATTTTTTGACCTCGCAGGGTTCATTTATACAGGATTTTTCATTAGGCGCTTCCCATCTTTTTAAATAGAACAAAGTGTGAACACTCGATGTAAATTAGGGCTCATTCAGCAAACACACGTCGTTGTCTATGGTTGTTTACCTTCAGTTCCTAGGTCAGTTGAATTTTGTACGGTTGCAGGCCCAAGTCACGACGAAAAGTTATGGTCTGCGAAAGGTCGAGTTCTTGTGAGCGACGCGAAATCGACTGTCTCGAATTCTCCTGCACACTCTCACAGACAGCGGCGACGTTTCCGGCAGATTTTGCATTTCCTAGACGTATAGGCGTTTATTGAATCAGTGGACTCAACTCAGCTATTCGCATTGCGAATAGTCCTTTCGGTAGGACCAATAATGGCGACCGAAAATGGGTACGATGTCGCGGTACGTTGTCCGAACAGAACACCCATTTTGATAGAACAATTTCATTATTTGCAGTTGTTGTTGAATGCTATATCCATCCATGATGATTTGGCAAAACAGACTGAGTATTGACAACTAATTTGTCGTTGGCAGTTATCAACGGTCAAAGTTCGGAAGTCTCCGTTGGAAGACCCTATCCCTATAGTATATGTGCAACGGTTCAGCAGGACACGTTGAGAAACAACAAAAGTATGAGGTTATACTGACTCAAAATTTAGAAATTCGTAATCTCTGGTACTCGGATACCGGTAAAATCATCTATTCACGAAAGAACCACTCCCCTTATCAAAGAAAAGTTGGTGCCCCCTCCCTGAGTTGAAATCTTCTCCTCACGGTTAATGTGTGCAGAACATTGAAGGTTAGATTGACATCAATAAGCAGCTTCACTTCAATCCCATGTTGCTTCTTCGACCATCTACAATACGATGTTCAAGCCTGTCATCATGTATGTGTCAGACGTCCAGGGACAAGCGGCTCCGTCTAACATCTCCATCCTGGAGATATTACAAAATAAGCTGATACGGATGATTGTGAATGCTCCGTGGTTCGTGCGGAACGAAGCCATCCGCAGAGATTTGCAGCTGCCTTCCACTCAGCAGTCCATTCAGTCAAGGAATCGGCGAGTTTTTGATTGCGCAGAAACTCACGATAATCCGTTAGTTAGGGAAGCTATAGACTATGCTGTAGACGACCCTTCCCGATATAGAAGGCCCCGACACTCTGTCGAATGAGGCCCTCATGTCCCTCGTTAACAGATGAACAATTTTTTCATCCATCTTACCTCAGCCAGGTAGGAGTACACCGTGAAGTCTGGCACTGATGTCTGAGGACATTTATGTCGCCATCCCATTGTTAGTTACGATCCATTTGTCCTTCTGACAAACGCCAAGATTGTTGTTGTCCTAGGTACATTATTGTTTGGGTAGGATATTTCCTGTACTGGTGAGAGGTACCACCTAGAAATTGGTTTGCAGTTAAACTACTCGATTGAGTTTAACATTGTACTGCTGTTAGATGAACGAAAAATATCTGCAAGACTAACATCTTGCATAAATGTCTGTCGGATATAATTCAGTATCCAGTGTGATATTAGAGCTGATGAAGTAGGTATTCAGAAAGAACTACAGTATTTCCAATTAAGGCGTTTCATTAAGGCTGAAGTTCCAGAATGAAATTGGATTCGATAATTTTCGTGGTTACTTCTCTGTTGATACATTTGACAGTGACTGGTTGTGGATCAGATATTCGATATCAGCCACAGCTTTTGAGAAACCATCACTTGAACGTTGTAATCTGTAGCATAGATTATTGTTGATTTGCATGAATCCGGTACTTTCACAGTTTTTTTAAGAAATTGGACTTCACAGATACTACTGCGGGAGAGATTATCAAAAGAAATGTGTAAAGGTCACGGTTGTTGCTCAATTGTTGTTCATTGCCTCTTTTTTCTATTGAAATTATCCCTGTGTTTTTGAATTTCTATTGCTTCTCTATATACTCTTGAATGGTAATTTTGAATTTTATCGAGTATTACTGTATCTTCGAATGACATAATGTGAATGCCTCATTTGTTGAGAGCTTGTTCGGCTACAGCCAATTTATCGCTTTGTCCGGGGCGACGTTGTGTTCAGACTGTGGGTACCCGTCTGAGGAACGACTAGCTGTATGTCCAAATATTAGTTCATACGGTATAAAACCTGTTTATGACTTTTTACATTATTGTAGCAGATGACTGCGTGTGGAAGAACATTCAGGGGACCTTAACCAGGGTTTTCAGCTTTTTGGGTACAGGCAAATGGAATCAGATGAAAAATGTTTCGTTCCATCTAACAAAATGATGAGTTTCTTTTTTCTCAGTAGTACAGTTGAATATTATAATACATTCTTGCTAAGTGTAAAATATTTATTTACCGATTGGAAATACACGTGTTATTGAAAAAATAGACAGATTTTTATTGTTACAGAGGCGGAGTATTTCCTCCTGGAGCAGCATTTGAGAACACTTCTCTCATCACTCTACTAAAGGAAAATGAAGTCACCTTCGATATCATTTCTGAGAAGCCGATATTACGCTGAATATGTGGTTACAAGTCGGAGGTAAACCTAATCATTAAAGTGCTTAACTTTTTGGTGATATGTGTTGAAATATAAAGTATTATATATTCTGAAGGTTGGAACATCTTAAATACTGAATATATTCATGAACTTTTATTAAATTTTTAAAACACTCTCTTTTATTTATCCACCTTACAATATATATAACAAAGAAAACTGACAGATACCAATAAACGGGTTCTTACAAACTACTAATGTTGTTATTTGAGGCACCTGAGCATGAAACATGGATTTAATAGGGATCTGTGAAATGATTTTGTGTCAATTCAGAACAGTTCTCTAACAGTTCAAAGTACAGAAAGAAACGAACTCCACAAAATTAAGATAGTTGATGACGACCGCTGTGAATGTGGGGAAATACAGACTCTCCTACATATATTCTTTGCCTGCCCTAATAATTCTCATAATATTCAAATACTTCATGTCTCTCTTAGCATCTTTCCTTCAACCATTCAGCCTCTTACCTTCCACGATATATTTTTTAAACATATATCACCATCTAACATACAAATTCCTGATTGCATCCAATATAAAGCTGTAGTGATCAAGACAGACCTAAACTTGTACGCATGCAGTGCTTCGCCAATCATGACGATCGTAGTGTCCATACACGTAACCGTAGTGCATCACCTCACATTAGTGCTTACACTCTAGTGCAGGTGGACATTGTTTGTTAACTGACCTCAAACTATAGTCGAACTTTGTTTTAGCGCAAAACCAGGTGGGGTTTGGGTCCAACTCAGATCCACTTTAGTGTGGGCTCCACCTGTAGTAGCAACATGATCCTGGAACTCCTGGCTGGATAGCCCTAGCAGCTGAAGCCATTAATGGAAAAAGAAGAAGAACTATGCCATTGACATGGACTTCATAATATGGACTAACCATTGAAGAGAAAACATTGACTTCAACAACTGAAAAAGATAAAGAAATCCACGTTTTGGCATTACGTCACTCATACATTTGAATGTCAAATTCAGCATCACGATGTTTTACGTGTTGCATACTTTTAGTGTATAAACATCTCAAATCTGTCATAGCAGTCTTGAATAAATTGTCAAAAGAAAAAACTCAGAGTAATCATTTTGTTACTCTGAGGAAAAAATTATGGCGAACATATTAGGCACATATTAACGACTACCAAGTATGCAAACTATAGTATTGATGATGTAATCACGTGCATTTTGTGCAGTGATGTTATTTCCAAAACTTTGTGTGACGCACAGTGGAAAGTATGTAAAGTGACGTAGCCGCCAGTCTATATTCCATATTGTCTATGGATATCAATATCTAGGGTTATGTTATGATTGTTTTCATGTTTAATTTTTTATCCAATCTTTCGGATATTATATGAAAATATAAACTGGAAATGTTTGATAATTCTGATGAATATGACTTCGCATCAGCAGATAGGTGAATTTTGAAACAATTGGAAATATATTTATTCATTTCACTCATTTCCATTATAAAAACAATACATTTCAGTTCCAAATTAGCTGCTTTATTTGGAAATTATGGACAAGAGAGCGAAGATTCTAACAGTAGTTTGATGTATACAGCTCCTAAACAGCCAAATTACGCAAAACTTGATACTGAAAATGATTCTTCCTGTTCAAAAAGTAAATCACAAAGTACTGTTATGCTTGCAAAAGTAGTTTCTATTTGGAAATTGTAAGTATAAAAAAACGTCAGTGTTCATAAATATATTTGTGGATATGTTCCTGTTCAGTTTATGATGGAGAAATTGTTTAAATAATTTTAATCATATTTGCAATAACCCAATGAAAATCAGGAGTCTATGTAAATATTTATTTTATATTTTACTTCAAGTTGTGAAAGGTAAAGTTAAAACCTAATTCAGTTAATATGTGTAACTTTTTTATTTCAGAGAAGATAAAGAATATAAGGCATTAGGAAAACATGGTTTAGCTGTTATAGGATCAGTGAATTTGAATCTATTTGAAATTATAGCTTATAAAGAAAAAAATAATATCATTCTGAGGACAAAAGTAAATGATAAGTTACTTTTTTACCATCAAAAAGATGAATTTTCTTCATTTTATGATGATGATTCAAGAAATTGGCTGATTAAATTTCAGAATGACGACCAGAAAGCATTTTACGAAGTCTTAAAGAAATTTGGTGCACAACTAATAGCTAATGAAGACCCATCTCAAAAATGTAGTGACTCAGCATTTCCTAAACCTGCACTACTTCCCAAGCCTAAGGCTGATGTTGAAATCTCGGAAACTCAGACAGATAGCTCTGGATCTCAACAAAGAGCACACATACTAAGCAGAATGGCTAAAATGGGTCAACAGATTCTTCCGAAGATGAATAGTTCTGATAATTCCGACTCTGAACTGGGGGAAAGTAGGATTGATAGGAAACCATCCCCTAGAAAATTCAAAAAGCACATTGAAAAACCTGCGAGAGCTGAAAATGAATCAACAAATTTTATAGACAAGCAAATGGTTTCTAGTTCAACTACTTCTGCATATAGTTATCCTAATTTCAATCAGAGTGTACTAAGCCCCATGATGTATGCACCACCTATGAACTATGAAGGATTCATTATATCCCAAAATGCTGAACTGAAAATGAGTGTAGCCCAATTATCAGCAAAATTGGACAGTGTTCTAACTAATAACATACCAAATCAAAAAAGTGAAGATACAGTGCTCAAATCCAAAATTAAAGCCTTGGAATTGAAGACAGCAAATTTACAAGATGCTTTGGGCAGTTGGAGAGATAAATATCATACCTTGGAGATAAAATATAATGAATTATCTGGACATGATCACAGAGAACTGAGCGAAAAAAATTCTTTAATCGATAAACTTGAAAGGGAAGCAGTCGCAATGAAATCGAATCTAACCGTTGCTGAGGAAAGACTAGATGATTTTGAAAAATTGAAATTTGAATTGCAACAGAGTAAAAACGATATCAAGGATTGTCAAACAACGATAGAAATACAGAAACTGAAATTGAAAGAACAGAATAAAGACAGCAAAGATCTTCAAGCCACCATAGATGCTCTAAATAATACTGTGACAAATTTGAGGTTGAAACTTGCAGATTTCGAAGGGTATTTTGAGAGAACGGAGTCTGAAAAACGAGAGAGAGAAAAAAGGAACAAAGAAAAAATCAGTATTTTAAATGATATGATTAAGATGCATATGAACGAGATGTATCAGTCTGTGATAGGAAGCTTCAGTGAAGGAAAATCTGTACTCTTTTCAGATATACAGTCTGAAGTAGCGAAAAATTTGAAAGGGACAACATTCCGAATAATTGAGGATCTGAAGACCATATACACAGAAGAAACAAATGATATTCTGAATGAATGAAATCAAAGACTAATTGTTGATATTATTAGATATTTTATGATTTTCAATTACTTTTCAGTCTGAATTTTTTTAATGAAATATTCGTTTATTTTTAATTGTACCAGGATTTGGTTTTACGAGGACTGAGCTTAGAACAATGAGAATTTCAGATGATTTCTTAAGAATTACCTGAAAGTAAGCAAAAAATAAAAAAACTTCATAAAAAATAAGGATGTAAATACAAAGATACCACCACTCACGTAAATATCATTATGTTATATCAAATATCTATTATTGGGGGTTAACTATTATTAGTGTTACAAGAAAATTTCTAATTTTTGCAATGTAAAGGTTTTTGAATTATTAATATATTTTGTGTAAATATTTTCATGATTATTTCCTACAATGCAGAAAAAATGCGAAAAAGTTGGAGGCAACTTTCACAGCACTTGAATTCTCTAGAATTATTTAACTTACTGGAAGAAACAAAATCAAAACCAATATTTTGATTGATGAATTGTGCATAATTCCTAAAGTTTCAATTTTGAAACCACATTTTGCAGTTTGTATTATTTATTTAATAATTCACATGTAAAACTCCATTACAATGAAAGATGTATATTGTACTCTTTACATTTCACACAACAAAACATTGAAATTTAGAAAGCTTTCAAACAAAATTCCTAATATATCTCCTAAATTTTGAATTTGTAAATACAAAAAGCACCTTTCAACAAGAGTGTGTTTTATATACTTTGTAGAACATACTGATGTTCAAATATAGAAATGAGATTTTTATTTCTCAGCCACTTAATGAAAACATTTAAAGTGTATAAGTTCAAGGCAAACAAAACCCTTAATTAATTTGAAAATAAAATTTTAATCTGTGTGAAATCCCTTTTTTGCAATGAAAGCAGCTGGTTTTGAGTTCAATATTGATGAATAATTATGATCTTCAATTTTTTAATTATTTACTTATTGCAATGCCTATTTTTACAAAATAATCGTGATGTAGGGACAATTATAAACTACAATCTTTTCAAATGACTCCAAAGAATAATTAAAAAGTTCTAAATCCACATTGTGAGTGTCTGAAAATTCTGTCTACAGACTCATTCTGGATACAGTTGGTATTATCTGTTTAAAATCTATTTTTTTCGTTAACCAGCTGTCGCACCCTCTACGAACGACAACCCTCAGAAGTTGAAACTTGTGCGAGCTAAGGACTAACGGGGTCTTACCTTTTAACGTGTGATTCCTAACAAGGTACTTTGAAGATTTCTGTATTTCTTGTTCACTTTGGATTCAAATTTGAAGCTATCAAGTTTAAAGTTATTATGTGAATTAGTGTAAGATCTGATTCTATCTTCTATGAGCCAAAGTATTTAAGTTAGGAATGTCCAATATAATTTTATAGTTATATTCGTCAACCTGATATCCCAGTTTACATGCAGAGAACCTTAAAAACTTGTTTTGAACACATTCAAGCCTATGAATATCCACCTTATTTGAGGGGCACCAAATCGTGGAGTTGTATTTGGTTATTGATCCGAAAAATGAACAATATATGATTTCTAAGGAAGAGAGAGGTAATTCCTCTACAAATCTGAAAGTAAAACCTAACATTATTAGGTCAAGAGTAATTCCTAAATTTCTGATCGTATTTGTTGTTTCCAGTTCTGATTGCTGAATTTTATTTGGACTATTTATACTTCAGCTTATTACTATATGATGTCATTAAGCGATTTTCGGTCAATTTTTCTCTATGATTTCCAATTGAAACATTAACCAAACATTTGGCAATGTCTGTTAGACTTTTGCTTGAGAAATTTTATTTCTCGAGATTTTAGTCACGGAGATGAGCCCCGGAGTGCTCGACTTACAATAATCCAGGACTAGGATTTGCGAACCCTGGTGGAAACTGACCCATCACAAACGGTACGTGGGATGGCCGAAAAACTGGGCGTCAGCTCCCATGCAGTTTTTGATAGTTCAAAACGTATTGGAAAGTGGGTGCCCCTCGATTTGAATAATCGACAGATTGTCACGTTTCTAGGTCAGCTACTTTGCTCTTGCTCAACCAAAACGACCCTTTTTTTAGATCGGATCGTTACGTGTGATGAAAAGCGGATACTCTATAACAGGAGACGTTCAGGACAGTGGCTGGACAAAGATGAGTAACCCAAGCACTTCCCAGAGACAAAAACCGACAATGAAGAAAGACCACGGTTACTGTATGGTGGTGTGATTTACTATATGCTTCTGCAACCGGGCTAAACCATCAAAGCAAAGTCTTATTGTGAGAAAATCGACGAAATTTATCGACAATTACGTCAACAGCAGCCGGTACTGGTCAACAAAAGAGATCCGATTCTGCTTCACTCACCATACTCTCCAGACCTCTCGCCAATCAGAACCAGACAAAAAATGGCCTTTATCGATTTCGTCGAATCCCAAGCACACTTTTTATGCTAACGGAATTAAAATCAACTTTGGCAAAACTGCACCGATTTATATATTGCTTATTTTGAATAAATTGAATTAGTATTTACAGAGATGTTACAGGTTGAAGTACTCTCATATACATGGAGGATATATCTCCACAATAGTGTGAAATTTTCAGAAAAAGAAGTATTATGGAATAAAACAAAAAGTTATCTTTATATTTTTCTAAAAATATGGATGTTTCAGATCTGGACATATCACCTATTTTATATGATTCTATATATATAACTACCAATTAATATCATTTAACTTCAATATATGATACTAGACTAGACTCTTGAGAACAAAATATATTAATTTACAACTGATACTAGACTACATTTGGATTAAAGATTAAAAATATATATAAAAAAATCAGTACACATATAAACTTTTCTGTAAAAATTATGAAATGCAAGTAAGGAATTTGGCACCAAAAAATGTTTGAAAACATTCATCAATTATAGCTCAATGTGCTTCTGCATTATCCTCGTTTCCAAATCTAGATGTATTTTATCAACTTTTCTAGCATGTTTTTTTATGTTTTCTTCCATTAGAGAGGCTGTGCTCGTTTTTCCACCGGCAATATTCATTTCTGCTTTGTCTTTGTATTTCTCTTCATGTAAAGCATGTTCGACTTGCATATGCCTCAATTTCAATAAACGATTTTCATAGTGTAACAACTCTGTTTTAAGAGAATGTAACTCGCTAGGGGTAAAGTTACTCTCAATAGCCATTTTCCACAAGCCTTGAACCTTGGGCTCTACGAATTCCTTGCTAGCAGGTCCTTTGGCAGCTAGCAAATGAAGACGATCAAATCCGTCTTTAATTTCGTTATGTTTCTCACGAAGCGTATTGACTCTCTCCAAATAGTCTTTTTTTGGTTCTTCTTCAGTATCTATTTTGTTATATTTATCGAGTGAATCTTCCACAGCATCTGCAAAAAGCCATCAAAAGTTAAATTAAGAGTTGACAAGGTTGGAAACAATGCAGAAATCAAAAAACGATAATTTCCATGATATATAGGCAAGTAGATAGATATTTATTTATACTTCCAATCATGAAGATGTACACACGTCAAGAATGTGGTCAACATAAGTAACATACAAATTAAAATAATTCAAACAAGATAAGCGTACAAGACTCGTATACATAAATTATTTGTGAGAATTTAGTGCCTACTGTTTTGAAATTTCTCTCGAGAAAAGTATCTGGTTTAGGTGGGGATCCCACTAACAACCTTTTATCATGCGCACTACCATTGCGCCGATTCACCGATTATTAGTAGAGTGAACAAAATATGCAACAAGGAAAAGTTCTATATAATCAATGCAGACAGATGAACAATCATCATCAAGAGAATTGGAACGTTTCACTGGTATACAATATGACCCTTCTTTCTATCCTATGAAAAAGTCATTGAATGAATTCCCAAAAAAAAACAATGATTATGTTGAGTTGGCTGTCAGTAGAAATACAAGTTTCTTCTTTATATCGGTATTGTAGTCAATACACCTGACTCGAAAAATAAGTATACTTTGTACTCTGCATATAGTCTTCTGTTAATCAAAAAATATTTTTTGAACTGACATTTTTCACAATATTGAAAAACATATCAATACAGCAAAAACCTTAACTATTTTGATTACGGCCTTACTTTCTTCATATTCTTCTGGACTGCCCTTCACGTCATGTAACAATGAATAGTACTGATCGATTTTGTCTTGATGATGTCCAAACTCCTCCTGCAATGCTAATAGTTCTTCTTGAGTGAAACCAGCTCTCTCTGCTTTTTCCCAAAGTTTGTTCAATTTTTTATCTTTGAACAAACTCTTGTTGATATGTTTATCAGTAGCCTCATTCAGTGGCTTGAAAGGTTTTACTTTTTCTGGATCTGAAACATCATCAGCTTGATCTAGTAAGTTATAATTTTTCATTATGGCAATCAATTTTGTGCGCAACTCAGCTTCCTTCAGTCCATCTTTATCTTTACCCTCCGCCCTCAGGTGTTTCCAAGTTATTTCTTCTTTATCATGAAGTTTTAGTTCTCCAAACAAAGATTTCAGTTTAACTTCTGATAGTCTCTGAAATTTGTAAAGACGGCTCTTGAAATTAAAAAATCCTTCAGTTTCATTTCAAAACTAATCAGTCCATGTGACTTCAAAATTCCGTAAAATCTTCACCTCAATACTTTTTATTCTGATGTATTACTGTAGTACTGAAACTACACAGATTTTTCTAAAACATTGTACGTGAACTGTTTCAAAAATAAGGTGAATGTTCAAATTTCGCAGGCTTCCTACATTCTGTGAGTGATTTTTTTTTTTTTTTATGTTGGTACACTCTTCTCGAACAAATGTTCAGAGTTTCATCTGTTTAGCATGTTTAATTTGTCGGTGAGGCATAAATGTTAGAAGTGTTCTGTGTGTTCGGCGATTTACTGCTATCGAAAAAAATGAATCAAATGATTTCCATAGGGTATCGAATTTGATACTAAATCAGGAAAAATACGAACAAAATTTTTGGATAGGGACACCCCAACCACCTAGAGGTTTCAAATATTCTCAACGATCTATTCTCATGCCTAACAAATATAGACAGAAAATTTCATGAAAATCACAGAATAGTTTCATATATATGTGTACGATTCATGAATTTTCAGTAGTAAATGAAAAACAAATTCTTGAGAAAAAAAAAAAAAAAAACTTTGGCTTTCTACTTCTCTATATTCACTATTCACACAAGAGAATGTTTAGTTGGAAGTAACTTCTATATCTACACACCTTTGTGAAGAGTTCATTTTAAGCGTAATTGCTTTCTTTCTTCTATCAGAAGTTTCCACTTTTTTTTTTATAAAAAGATGGGGAAGTAATAAGCCAAAAACTTTATTTCCGAAAAACTAATCTCTCCTCAAAACTATGCTTCTTTAAATTCAAGTTCTTGAGACTGATGCATGAATCTCCCTAGTATTAAACTGTCATTGATTTTAGACGAATCAGATTTACTTACTAGTACAGCTTTAGACCATAATAAGTTGAGTTTGGCCATTCGAAAAGGTCTATCTAGGTGTTTCAGCGATACGGGTCGCATATCAAATTTAGAATCATCCTGAGATTTATCGACTTTATTTGCCTCTTTGCTATACTTATTGAGACATTGCACGCTTACGAGATAAGTGAATGAAATAAACACAAACAGATATATATTGAATTTCATTTTTTTTAAGTACGTACTTGTTCACTTTGTGACATAACCTATAAACCTGCAGATGCAGTGACGTTATCATATGGACTGGCCATTGAAGAGAGAACATTGACTTCGATAACTAAAAAACATAACGAGATTATGGCTTAATGCACCTCAACGGTACAAAAGCCATCATCATAGAGAGAGAGATAACGAGATTCACGTTTTGGCATTACATCACACACTTGACGTCAGATATGTTTTATGTGTTGCATAATTCCGTTGTGAACATTTTTGTCACATGGTGCTGTGACGCAGTGGCCAAGACGTTGTGATCCGCAGGTAAAATATATGTTGAAGCTACATCCTGACTAGTCCATATTATCGTGTCTATGGATTACGTGAGGTTAGAAATCGGAAAGCACATATTGAATCAAAGGAAAAATTCTATTATTCTGTGTCAGAATTCGGAATCTCTAGTCCAATTCAAACAATTAACATGAGTTTAAAAGAATTACCAAAAAATGTTGTGAGTTTGGTACTGAATTCTCCAAAGGAATACCAAAGTCAACTGTTCAAAAGTAAAATGTTTTGTTTACATCAAACCTCTTTTTTAAATAGTGTTATTTTCAGTGGCCCTTCTAGCCCATAAGCCAACTGATCAAGATCATTCCCAACTTATCAAGAACTTTTCTAGGGAAACCAATATGCCAAAAGAACAAATATATAATATTCTTGGAGTATACATTGCTCTCATAAAATTGTTTTTAGAAATTAATGAAAATGATTTCAATCAAAAACTTCTGGAATTTGGTTTCACAACTGATTTTTTACAAAAGTTACCCTTCTTCAAAAACCCAAATGGAATTATTGATAATTTAATGGATAACCATACAGATTTTGGAAAGATGTCCCTTTTCAAGTGGAGAATTGATATCAGTTTGAGTAATAGGTACGTCCTATTCAAACATTCACAATAGTTATGAATAATTATATGTTTTGAGGTGGAATCGTGCACCAGTTTTGAGTTATAAGTTGTATGAATTTGCAGTATGTTACTACTGAAAACTTACGACTCGTGCATCTAGATATTATGAATAAGATATTCCATATCTATTTTTGAGCATGAATGTTTTGAATAATAACTAATGATTGGACCGTTTACTACTTACAACTTTCAACTTGAGACTGGTTCATCATTATGTACTGGCATTGATGGTATGAGCAGATTCAACTCATTGGCGGCGAGCATATAAAACCTTGAAGTTGAAAGCATTACCTTATTATTGTTTTTTTTGTTCCAGTACTTTGGTCAAAAAGGTGCCAATGAATCTGTTGGTGTCTCTTACCATGAAGAATGGAAAAAATTTGAAAATCAAAATAGAAGCTAAGGAGTTTCATAGACTGAGATTTAATATAGCTTTAATTTTGAAAGAATTGAATTCACTCAGGTTAAGTAAATGAATGTTATGTTATACAGTTTTCAATTTATGTTTTAGCTATCCTTTTCAAGAACAACTTTTAGACACATGGTTTACTGAACATTTTTTTGTATCAAAATGGAGTGGTAGAAAGCCAAAAATGTTTCCCAAAAATTCATCACTCGTAAAAACATAACCCTTCCAATTTAATTATTAAAACTCTTTCGATTGTCCAGAATCTCCGAAAAACCACTCTCTCTGGACAAAAGGAACAGAAAAAAAATTTTTTCTTTCTAAACGAGTCAAATTTTGACAGTGTCATATGGATAATTCTGCATACTAGATGATTTCCTATTATCTATTTTCTATTTAAGCAGAAGTATAAACTTGGCAACTCATGAACGAGAAAATGGATCTCAATAATTAGAGAGTGATTCAGAATTGTCTTTTTCTAATTGATATTTCAGAATATACATGTATATCTGACTGAGATTATCCAGTTCAGTTCTTGCATCAATATTTCCCTATTATATATTTAAACCATTTTTCAAAAGTTTATTTTTGAACTAATAATTTCAGTACATAGATTTTCAGCGTTATTACAATTCATACTATAATTTTTAAGATTGGCATTTTCTGAAACGGCACAAAATTTCAAGTTTTTCCTGACATCACTTCTATGTGGCATGTTTCAGTTATTTACATTTCTAAATGTTTGGCCAATATAGAATAAATCACGATCTCCTAATGGAATTTTATATATTACTTGGGAGAGGACTTTTTACTTTACTATGTAATTTTGATATGGTTAACATTGTCGAGAAGCAAATAAGTGGGTTGTTTATTTTATTATTTATGTTACTGTGAATCATATTTTGATTCATTTGAGGGTGCGCCAAATTATCAATAAAAAGTCCCTTACTCCTGCGGCAACTTACATTCAGGTGTCGTATGACGGGTTGCCTACCTTCCGATTGTACCCTTCAACTTATTATCGCCTCGACTTCTGGGAGGGTTTTTTTAACTATGTGTAAAAAAACATGGCTCGGGTAAAAATGTTTAGAATTTCACATTCTATTGAAGGTTTCGACTTCAAATGATTAAAAATCCTCCAAATATTATTTGTTGACCACAAAATCAACAAAAGAGAAATCAACATTAAAACTGCAACTAAAATATATAAAATGATCTGTCATCCACTTCTCGAATGTGCACATGTAATTTATTCAAGTTGTTGTAATCCTGCATTAAAAAATCTTGCAAACAGCTAAAACATCTACACTAAGGAGTATTACCAAAATGCGTCTCCCTCAGAACACACTACACAATCCCTCAAACGCACTGCTTTATAGAACTGTAAAAGTGAAACCTATAAAGGAGAGACTATCAGACCTAGGAAAC
>WOGO01000440.1:0-23834 GCA_015342085.1 Leptinotarsa defecta | reverse complement strand
CTTGCTGGTTTGCGCAAAATTTTTCTTCATTCTTATAAACGAAGAGACACATCTCGTATATATATACCGACCAGCAACTGTGAGTATTTCCAGCTATTTGAACGAGCTTCTACATGAGTGTCGCCATCCCAAACTAGCAATTATTCTGATCGCACGCTTTTGTAAAATAAATCTCGTTCAGCAGAGGAGCTCCTACCCCCATTCAAGATAACATAGCACAAGTGACAGCCAATAGTTGAATAATAGGAGAACCTCTCAGCCCACTTTTATTTTGTGCATTTTCGTTTTGTCCGTTTCTTCAACAAATGATAGGAGTTGGGTTTCGAAGCGTTCCAAAGAAGTTTCATCGATTATTGTTTGTGGTAGTTGCCTGAATAATTTAAGTGCTAAGTAGGAGTAACTTTCTCGTCCTATTGTTTTTGAAGTTGTTGGTATATAATTTTGATTCTTCGATCTTGTCGCGTATCTACGGCTTTGAGTGGTGAGTTCGTTTTTATTTCTTATCTGAATCATATACAATTGTCCTATATCTGAAATTTGTGTTTCAGTATAAGTTACAATGCTTGGATATCGTGTAAATTTGTTGAGTATCATACGGAGAAATTGTTTTTGAGAGATTTGACAGTACTAACTTAGTTCCACAGTTGTGAAATCGATGTAGAAAGCAGAGTAAATGAGAATCAAATATTTTCCAGAGATTTGTATATGTGTATTTATTCGACTAGTTATTGCCAGCATTCGCTTCATTTATTGTCATATTTTCTCTAATTACAAGTTCAAACTAATACCTGTAGTCCTCTTATTGCGTCGTTACTAAATGGCTCAACATATTTTTCATTGCTAAATGCTAGACTGTATAGAATGTCGATTCTCTACTATAGAGAATTTATGAAAATAATTCCTTTTATAGGATTACGCCTGCAGCTATTCTGGGATTCCAGTTACAGTTGTTTCTATTTAACTGAACAAATTCAAATGAGATTAATTTGCCATATTGTAAAATGAACAGCAGCAACTATTCGAAGCAGTGATATCAACAAACAGCTTATGATAGTTTGGTTCAAGACCTCGTCAGAAATTGGTTTGATGATTTTCTGAAAGATGAGAACAGAGATGTAACTCTGTTACATCTCTGTTGTTGTACTTGGTCTTCTATACCATTTCATACTTATTTCCATTATATACCCTTATTAGCTTTCAGGGAAACAGAATTGAGGTTACAAACTTGAAAGTAACGAATTGAAACTGAATGTGTTGGAAACTGAAGCTATGAGAATTCCGATTAAGTTGGAAAACTTCTTGCAGGTTTCATTTTTTTTCTAAATTAATTATATAATTACTTGAATGGTCTGTCAATTCATCCATTGCTTCATTTGTGAGTTACCTATATTACAAGTTCGTGAAGCATAGTCCCAATAAACCAACACATACTTTATTTTGAAGAAAGAACTCAAAAAAATATATCAGATATAACCTTTTGGAACTCAACTTGGTTCAGCCCAAATAAGATGACTATACAAGCCTGAGGACAATGGCTTCCAAATAACTGAATTAGTGAGCCACCAAGATACGAAATGAGATGGCTACCAGACGCTTGGTAAAGTTCAGTCCCAAAAACCCAAAATAACGGTCTTCAGAAATCCCAAATAAAATGGCCACACAAGTCTAGAAGGAACCGATCGCGAAGTCTCAAAATAGCAAACAAAGTAAACTCCAATTAGGATGTCTCCACGAGCTTTGGACAAATGGGTAACAAAGAACTAAATTAGCATACTATACAACTTCAAAATGGGATAGCTACTCAAGCCTGATGTTGATGGGTCATCAAAACTTATAATAGCGGACCACACAAATCCCACACAAGGTTGTGTAAAAGGGTTACGAAAGCTGAAAAACCTTCAATACCTTCAATAACGGACCATATAAATCGCAAATGAAACGACTTCACGAGCCTGGAATGGACGAAGCACAAAGACCCAAAATAGCGAACAACACAAATCCATAATGAGATGTTTATACAAGCCTGAGCTGAACTAAAGAGATGGGATGAAATCAAAAGATGCAATCTTGCCACGGTCACTCTGGGCGACACTGGGAAGCTGGCGCCGAAGAAATATCTGGCGATTACCAGGAAAAATTCACGCTCAACAGTAGGATTTCTGACTGGCCACTGTCAATATAGGGCTAGCAGACACACCTTCATGCAGGATGTGTGAACAGGAAGATGAAACTGTCAGGCACGTCCTATGCGAGTGTCCGGTGTTATCGTTAATATCACACGTATCACACGATCACACGTGTTAGGTAAGACCTCGTTAATCCTGAGCTTGCACAAAGTTTCGACTTATGACTTTTGTCATTCGTCATTCGTAGGGGTGCGATAGCTGAATAACGAAAAAACAGTTTTTTTTTAAAGAGAGTGTGTATTCGGCCTACACCTGCCGACATGAAGGATACGTCTCCTAGTGACCTGTCCACCTTCCTGGAAAGGACAGGATCCTAGGAGGACAACTCCCCGGGAGGATGTACAATGGGTTATATGTGGTCTAAGTGCTGTGAGCCTACACTCACCCTCCCTACTCTACAGATACAGAATTCTGAGGTGAACGTGTGTCAAAGAACTAAACTAGCATACGGCACAGACCCCAAATAACATAGCTACACAAAATGGGTCACAAAAACTACAAATCCAAAATGAGATAGCCAGTGAACCCTAAATATCGGACCACACAAATCATAAATAAGATGGCTACACAAGCCTGGGTTGAATGGCTCATACACGTATAGACCTAAAATATTTGATCGCACAAAATCCAGATCTATATCAACAATATAGAGTAGGTACTCCTGAATTGCATGTCTACAATTTTTCATGAAACTCACAAAAACATAAATACTTCAGCAATATCTTCTGGTACAAGCTGGAGCCAATATAACCATGTTGGCGCATCGTGGTGGATGGAAGTGTACGTCAGTTGCTGAGGGAACTTCAAGTCCCAATATTGAATTAGAATATGCCATTTTGAATTGCTGATAGTACACCAATGACAAGTTTTCGAAAAATAAATACAGAAACAGCTTTTTATATTGTGAAAACATTCACAGATCACTGTATTTTTGTTTTTTGTTATTAAAATAAATGAATTGAATGGAAAGCTATGAAACTCCAAGAAAAAATGCACAACTAACTCTGAAAGTTTGCAATAACCAATAAAAATCTACAGAAAACGAACAAAAATTCTGATATCATCAGCCGGAATAGGTTCTACCGGATCCGTCGCAATTTATCTCTATTTAAGTAAAGATTTACGAGCAATAACTGCTCAAGTGAACTTGATTGCATTACCTATAAAATTAAATTAAATCTAACGTTAGCTGACGCCATTAAAATTTCTAGATTGAATCCCTTTACTGAGCAAAAGACATAAAGTTGAACTTTGATTTCTCCTCCACGTGCTCAAAAGTGTTGCTTCAAGATTCCAAATGACAGAACACTTATTAGTACAGTGATATGAGTGAAAATAAAGATTGTGCATAGCATATATCCAAATTGAAAAATTGATTCTTGAACCTATGTGAAAATATGTCTGAAATGGTCTCCTGAAGAGACAACTTCAGACAACGCTTACACCCACAAGAAAAAGTCACGACACAAAATTCGCCAAGTTGTGGTCTACAAAAGGCCTACTTCTTGTGGTCGACGAAAATTCGACTGCGTTGGTTTGTCCTGCATACTCTCACAGACATCGGCGATGTTTTCAGGATATTCTACGTTTCTTCGACGTAATGGTGTTGGTCGATCGTTTACTGAACCAGTGAACCCAAATTTATCCATCGCATTGCAAAAAATCCTTGGGTGAAACGCGCGGTATGTTGCTCGAATAGAACACCCATTTTGATGGAACAATTTTACTATTTGCGCTTGTTTTTCAATGCTATATCCGTCCATGGTGATTTGGTAAACCAGACTGAATAAATGAGAACTAATTTGACAAATGTAGTGTAGTAACTGCCATTGCGATGGTTAACGTAAAATATTTCATTCATAGAGATCGAGGTCGATCCCCCGGTTCTTCGGTGCCTTTATTGTTGCAGTTGAAAAAGCACTTGAACTACCTTATGACTATTGAACCTTCGAGTGTCGTTGTGGTCATGTTCAAGTTGGGCTAGACTAAACAAATGAGTATATCACGTCCTGCCGACGATTATATGCTTGGGAAGGTTTAAAAATACTGAGATAAGGTTTTTGTGGCTAGCGTTGCTGACGCGAGGGTCTGGGAGTTTTTTGGGAGACAGAAAAAGTCGATCACCGGATCTCGTCGAAAGGAGATTGGAGGTGGCCTGAATAGGGGAGTTATTTTGTTTGTAAGCGCGTGGTGCGAAGTTTAAAAAAATTGGTAGTGAAATCATAAACTGGTAATGGGTACACGGGGGTTTGAAAGAGGCGTTATTTGAGTGCTTGTTTTTTTACTAACCAGTTGATATTGAGAGAGTTCACATATTATTTTGTCTGAGTCCACTTCCTATTTGCAAAGAGGTTATATGTTTTTGGGTTCCTAGTGCTGATGGTTCAGCTAAATTTCATATTGAAATTACAAAAGAAGGCGAAAATTTGAAGTTATACACCACTCTCCCAGAAGTTAAAGTAAAACTAAAAGTATTTTGTACTGACTTGGTGCATGTGTAGTTATTCAACAGGTTAAATTAATAGTAAATAGCAGGTCAAATTGGCGACATTACCTTTGTTCTAGTTTCTTTTATTTTATAAAATTTTACATTTTTTCTATTATGAGATTTTACACGTTGTTTTTTCATTCTGCCCATGGAATCATTGTTTTACTTGTATACTTTATATTTGTAACCTTGGACTTTCATTTTCTCTTGGACTGGGAAAAACACCATTCTCGTAGATTGAGATAAAGTTAAGAGAATAAAAACAAATAAGAGACATTTTGTCAATCTATCGACAAGAAAATAGTAAATGAAAAGCATTTTAATCAAGATTAAAATTCAGTTCTGGAACTACATAATGAGAGAGAATATAAGTAGATATACCAAATGATTAGATTTCAAAAAGACCGGCCTTCGTGCGATCGGCACGAACTCTACAGCTTTTTCGGACCTGCCTTGATATTCAAAATTTGATGTGGAGAAATCTGCATCTGGTGACAGCGCTGCTAAAATTCATTTCAGAAAATAAATGAAGGAGAAACGAGCTAGAAAGCTCCTATTATTGAACTTTGAAAACTTGTTTCTTTTCATTTTTTTTTTCTTGTCCTCAGAAAGGACCATATATTATTACAACATGATGCATTAAGAATGTTACAAATTTTCTCTCTTCATAATATATTCCTTTATATAAAATGAAAGTTTGTCATTTGAAGTGAAATATTGATAGATTTTTATGAGACAGTTAATTTTTTGGTAAGAACCTTCAGACTTTGAATAACTGAATGATAGATGAGAATTCGATGGCATCTGATGTAGTAACAAATATAAAACAATTAGAACTTAATAATTCGAATAGTTTTTCTATTACTTTTATCAACTGTCCTAATAGACAGAACTACTCTTATCAGAGGATTTGAAAACTGTTCACTCAGATCTCTGATGATCTACTTTTCTACTTTTTCCAGATCTCTTCTCCAGATATATTCAGTTAGTTAGGTATTTGTTTGAAGACGTATTTAGTGATTCTCACAATTTGCATTGAGTATTGTTTCAAAGTTGCCACATATTTTCATTTGTTAAGTATTTATTGCCTCCAATATTCAAACGGATGATTACAGTTATCGAATTTCAAAAAACAAAATCAAATTTCCTGATTGGAAAGGACCAAGTTTAATTATGAAATATTCTAGATTTAACGTTTGTTTGGAGGTGGTTGACAATTTTTCGTGGTGTATTGTCTAATATAATATAAATTGATTTGAAATCAGTTATCACCCGAAGACGTGAATCGAACAATCGAAACGTCGTGTCGTAAATGGGTTTGGAATCTTTTAATTTTTATTTTTCATTTCTTGTTAATAATATTTTTTTTCAGTTTTTAGTATTTCAATTTTTAATTTTTTATTTTTATGGTTGTTGCTTGTATGTTATTTCTTTGTAATTTCAGTTTTTTGTTTGATACCATTGTTATTTTCGGTTAATCTTTTCATTTTTTTTCAGGGATTTCAAATCGATTTATATTAAGTATATTAGAAAATGGAAGTCCGAACTGATGAAACACATTCCAAATTCAATTGAGCCAGACAGATTTTCATTATTCCATATAATTTTGAACATTTATAGATACCTGTTGTGGGATGGACCATTCCTATCATTCCTCTACAATTTTCCTCCTGTTTGGAAGTATCAATGAAGCAATAAAATTAGATCGTTATTATCCAATAGCATTGATAACGGTGCTATCACGGGGTGACATGTGTTCACTTGCACCTACTACACGCTTCAATACCATCAATTCTTTTTCATGAATTCTGGCAAATATGTAAAGCGAAGCTTTCGGGAAAAATTTCATTATGGGGCTTCCGCGAAAGATTTATTTTAAATTGGTAACACTGAGGTGACATCTCCGCAAGAATGTGGCACTCTTGTTGAATATTGATAGTGCAATAGAATAAGGGATGCCATTGAATGTATATATACTGCGTGTATAAAAACTGAGGACCGCTAGTATATTCCACAGATATATGCAATAAATACAGGGTATAGTATTATATTTATTAGATTCATTAAAAGTTTCAGTTTATAAACCCAATAGATCCAATTATGTGAAATCTTCGTGAAAAGTAAAGACTGTCGATAAAAAAATATTGATGAGACTGCTATTCAAAAAAAAATTATACACAAAAATCAAATTCAACTTCTTTCTACTCAGTAAATATGAAAAGAAAAGCTAATATATGTGAAAATTTGATCATTTTGTACTGATATGGAATGTAATTGATCAATACAGTTTCAAGTATCATTTTATCGTGATATTTTTATTTAACAGATTACAAAACCTCGAACCTTGAAACACGTTGTATAGTGTTGTTGTATAATATATAGTATAGATGTATTGGGTATAGTATAGGAGTGTTGTTGTATAGTGAACAATACAACAGGAATAACTCTTGACATCTATATATTACTTTTACTGAATTTCTATTAGCCCTGAAATCTGTTGTAGAATTTCTGCAATTTTATTTGTTCCAGTGAATGTTCCATTTTTTATAACGATCTTCAAATAAACATAGGCTTGATGCATTTGAAATCTATGAAAGAATAAATGAAATGAACATGATGAAATGGTAAAATCATCTTAAAATATTCAGATGAGTTAGTTGAAATGGAAAAAAATCAGCAAAAATAAATATACACTAAATATAAAAGATTATAAAGCAAACAAATTATTGTAACCTGAAATAAAAATAATAAATGAGTCAATAATAAATGAAATTGACAATACATACATAACCAAAAAAGAAATAAAACATTCAATACGAAAGTTGGAAAAAAAAGAAAATTGTTTCAAACCGAGTTTCTTTACGTTGTGTCGTTTTTGTTAACAAGCTTTTCTGACTTGCGAGACCGGTAAATCCAATTTTCGAAGTTGCTGTTTACCTTTGGCGGCTGGGTTTTAATGAACTTGCCACGGATTGTCTCTCCAGCTTCGAAGCAGATTTCAATTTTTCTCTCCTCTCCAATAATCCTATGTTGGTAAGCCCTTGTGACGGCTCCTTCTACCTTCTAACCAAAGTTTGTTCTACCAGGTTTTAGAGCAACCATTCTGCTGAAGATTTCTCTTTAAAAAATCATCTCTTGGTTCATTAGTGGTGGTTGGTTGGTATTGTGATTCAGATATTGTTCTGTACGTATTTGTTGGTTTTCGGTATAAAGATGTTTCTCACTTGTTGTCGATCTCCTGCAAACGGCGCTGCAAACGAGGTGTTCAGTTCTTTGATTCCATGGTTCCGTCAACCAGTGTATCTTAACCAGGCTTCTTGTGGATTACTACTTCCATGGTCATCGTTTCAAACCATTTCATGTTTATGTTGGCTATATCCGGTGAAAATTTAGCCAACATATACATGAAGTGGTTTGAAATAACGGCCATTGGAGAAATAGTTGAACTGAGTAAATAGTTGAACAACGACGCATTCAGCCAGGCTAGTATGGAAATACGCAACATACGGAAACTACTGAACAATTGGAGAAGCGGTTCAGAAATAGATCAGTTTGCGTGTGAGCGCCGAAACACAAAGTCCAAGAAATAGAGCAGGACAGTGCTATAGATGCAAGAAGTTTGGGCACACACAACGAAACTGCAAAGCATTTCCGGCCTGTGTTAGAGGTGCCGGACGGCACCTCTAACACAGGCCGGAAACACATAATAAAAAAGACCCAAAAATTCGCCCGTGCGATGCTTCAATTTCAAGGGATAACATCCAGCGAGTTTTCACGGGTGCCCTGAATGCTCCGAAAACAAAAAAGTGCCTCAGGCCTAACGAAAACCGACAGCCCCCCAATCCCAGGTCTATCGGAAAAACACAGACAGAAGCGGCTTTTCATACGCGAGAGCGGTTTCAACATCAAAGAACGCCTATAACTCTCCCGTAGGTCTCCCAATGGCTTTAGGGCAGCTACAGACGCTTCTAGTGAAGTTCCCGGTGTTGCAGTCCATGCTCGTCGGAAAATAAAAACGAAGAAATAGTGCCTTAACGGCTACAAAGACAGTATAAGAACGCTGCGACTTCTGTTTACAGGGCCACAAGCCCAAAGAATAAAGAAGGATAAAGAAAAACCTTTGCTACCACGCCACAAGATATAACACAGCCACAAAATATAACACAGCCAAAGACACAATCAGCTAAAAGGATAAGGGGCCCAAGGCCCAACATCTGACTGAAAAAATACAACAACAGCAAATAGATCAGTCTAATACTAATACTAATAATCGGAACGTCGTGAAGTAACTTAGTTTGAATTAGAAAGGACATTTTCAACCACAATAGGACTTATTTCAATGGTATTATGGATGATGTTAGCCAAAAATGATATTTTTTGAGTACACTGAAACAGTACTTGGTGAAAATCAACAACATTATTCATGATTTCACGATATAGACTTCATTCACAATACATGTTTCACTATATAGTAGTTTCCTCAGTTGGACTGGTATAAATGAGGACTAACACCAACTGAGGAGTGACACCAATCCACCCGAGGAAACCATTTTGGAGTAAAACGGGTATCAGAAATAACGTCTATATTGTTTAAATTTATTATTATTATAAATGAATAGTAAAAAAGATTCGGATCTCTTAGTACTTGTATCATTTGTATAGACTTGTTTCACATGTATTATGCGTATTCCACTGGAAGTCGAGGTCAAGGACTAGTTGGCGTGAAAATAAAATTATTAAATCCGGAACCCGCTAATCAATTCTGATCATAAAGCAGTAACTTACTACACATGCTCAATTAATAGTTCCATCTGTAAATACTCAGTATCGTCTCTTTTCAGGAGGTTAGGTTAGGTTCAAAGTGAGTGGGTCTATTCGACCCTCCAACGCAAACCGCAAGAGTTTATTGTGGCTCACACCTATTCACACTCGGCCAAATAAATCCAGCTTCTTAACGAAGGCAATTAGTTTGTATGGTGAGTGATCTTTCAGGTCAGATGGTAAGAGTACGGCTCTGCCGAACTCTAAGAACCTAATTCGGTCTCCAGCGGGGCAGGCACAAAGTATATGCTCTGCTGTTTCATCATTTTCCAAACAGAGGCGACACACAATCTCTTCCGACAGTCCAAGTGTCTGCATATGATGATTCAAATTATAGTGACCTGTAAGAAAGCCTGGTAGACATCGTAGTTCATCCCTACTGTAGTCCAACACCTATTTGGTATTAAGCTTCGAAGGGTGAATAAACGCCTTAGAGTGAGCCAATCCTGGAAGATTGTGCCAGGATTGGCAGGAGAGTAATTTTTTCAAATTGTTAGTTTTTATCACTGTAACTCCAATATTGATACTGTTCTTCAATTGAAAATTCACAAGTGAGATTTTGTTTAAAAAAATCTGTTTAAAATCTGTTTTTCCGTTAATCAGCTTGTTACTTTCATAATGTGATTATTTATTCCAAAGACTCAAATTAATTCTGTTGGAATGAATTTAGTATGTCGGTAATAATATTCTTTTAATTTCAGCTAATCACCTGTTATGCTATACTCATATGTTGGAATATATTTATCAAAGAAAATAATGAAAGATTTTTGAAGAAAGCAAAAGATGACGATAATGGATTTTCCTCAAGTATTGGCCAATTCTATCATTAAATTACAATAAGATCTGTTAGAGCGTTATAGTAAACTTCATCTTTTATCTTCAATATAGTTTTCTTTATTCATATCGTTAATCCATCCAAACTTCAAATTAGAATGATTATTCAATATATTAGTTTTCGACTTCATCTTCACCCTTCTAAGGGCGGATTCGAATATATCGGTTTATCAAAACTTCAACATCCAACATGAAACAGATATGAAAGATACAAAAATCATATAGTTCCACTGTCCATTTTTCCTATGAGAATCAGCAAAATCCTCTAAAAAAACCAATTCCTTTCACATTCACTTCAATATCCTTATCATAAACTTTTGTAAAATCAGTCAAAAGAGTTCTTTCCCTACATTTACATATAGTATATTTTATCTGAATCGGTATGGTATAGTCTCATATCCAGTAAATTCCCAAAGCTTATAGGTTCATCTTTGATGTTGTCGAAACTTTGTACAGCGAAGTTAAGTTTTGAGTTGTTGAAATTGCTTCCGAATAGAAATTTCTCTAATTCAGGTGAGAATATTCAGCTCAGTTCGGCGATTTTTTCCAGAGAACACATTTTCCAATAGACCAAAATAAAATTAAATCAATTGGAAAGATTACTGCACTAGTATATATATTATGACCCATCTCGCATTCAATATAGTGAATGTTGTTTATTGTTCATTTATTCAGCTCTCAAGCACTACTCATATAATTGTTCTATTTTGTTATTGTTCTGTAATTTACCCACACACAGGGTTTTACCCTCAGTGGAAGTATCCGTTTATTCATCAAGGTATGTTGTACTTCATATACTTCATTTTATATTTATGTATTATGATTTACTGATGAATAAATTATTATTATTATTAAAGAAATTCAAATTCCCAAACTTGCAGATTTCTGTATGGTTGTTTCAAAGTGGTTGACGAATTCCGATTTGAAATCTAAGAAAAATTTCATCTTAAAAAATAAAATCTAAATATTCGGATGTCTTTATTTTAAAGCGAAATTCAAAGTATAGAAAAAGGAAATATGTACAAAACGTAAGGTTCAGAGCATAAAAAACAAATGTTATTAACGTTAAATAAATTGTCAGTAATATAAACAAAAAGCTCGAGACAAGTAATATGGAAAGCCAATTGTAAGTTAGGACATATTTGGAACTGCGTTACTAAATGATGTGCTGCATGGTAACAATAATTTTCAAATGGGGTGGTATTTAGGGGTCTATTTTCAGGTTTTGTTGTTGCAGAAAAACGGAAACAGTATTATTTATCAACAAAACTCGCTTAGTTTTAGAATTAGAACCAACTACCAAAAAGCTATTACTGTATTTATATTGGATCTACAAATACCATATTGTATCCACCATACTTTTTATTTTCTATAAGCTGCATGTCTGTCGAGAATAATTTTTTTAGAAAAATACTTTTTGAGTTATTTGCAATTTGAGTTATTGATTGGAAAATTAACATTTTCATTCGCGAATGAGTATTGACTTTTAGGAAAAAACTTGATAGAAAGGAATCTGCTCAGAATTAGTCAGTCTATCGTTTCCTAGATTGTTTCATCCCTGGATTAGAACAACCCGTGTCACAGTTTATTATCCTACAAATTATCTTGCAAATCGCTTCTGTTTGACAAAATTATGCAGTATCATTGTATTTTACCCTTCAATGATTAGAACTAGTATTAATTTTGATCACTCAGTCGAACCAACGCTGGTCGCCCTTCAAAAGTTATTCACTATGAAACAAATGCACGAGCACGTCATCTCGGTGTTGCAATAAACCCACATTTTACCATAGCAATGGGTCTGACGACGAGGACAAAATGGCGGAGTTTATTGGAGTTCGGAGTCTCGATAACGAAGAGCCTGTGACACGACGACGGTCTTTGATTACAGAAAACAACTTTGCACCTGCATCGAATGCCGATGCACTGTCTTGGGGGAGACCGGAGGGCAGGAACTCACTCAAAACCACTACGTTTCGATTATACCGTGAGTATCTTGGAAATTCCGAAAAGCGCAATCATAATTCTTGAACTGCAGTTACTTTATGAGGCTCTGCTTTAGACTCGGCAGGTGTCGGTGTAACTTTCTCTACAATCATCCACCGGCGAATGACATGAAGGATCTTCACTTGGAATCTATCGAGAAAAAACTCAAACAATATTATGTTCGCCATTGCTTTTACCGTATTAATGAGTTTTTTGAAATGCCTTTCACATATTTTTGATTTCTAGAAAATGAAGTGTACTTCATCCAACTCGGTTGGTAAAAAGCGTTGTATTTCTCATGTTTAAGAACAGTGTTTTGGATTTACTCTAGGCCAAAGATTCTTACAATTTTATTGTGAACGAGAACACCCCAAAATACTTGAGATATTCATCTCATTTTTTCAATTACAAAAAACAAGCGCTACAGATGAAAGAGTTCTTCAACAGTTGTACTGCTTTGATTTACAGCAGCATTTTGTTACTACTTTTAGAAACATAACACTTATGTCCTGGCAGTTTATAACTTTCAGTTATAAATAGGTCACCACCATTGATTTTTGACGGACATTGACATGCAGTGATTTTTTATGTTCTGCATAAGGAGTGCCAAACTTAATTTTCACCAACGTGCCCCTTTCCTGAAGTATTTTCCTGTCTGAAATTGTTTTTTTTTTACGCCTCCCCCCTCAGTATGAAGCCCGATGGCACTCGATATAAAGTCTTCATTGTTTTTCATTACATAACATTGCGATTATTCCTCTGACGTGAGGCTAATTGCATGTAACAGCTGGTACTTTAGGTAACCCGTGATATTAGCTGTGTCGGCAGTAATTTTCTGACAAATACATTTCTTATGTATGTTCGTTTGAACATGTTACGCAAAATTCCACCCTTTGAACAAATGTTAGAAACCGTACAGTATGCCAAAAGGTAAATTCATCAATTTTCCGCTTCCCTGCTCACCCCTATAAGTTTATAGTAGCCTACCGCGCTGTTGCCGATTGCATATCGTGAAGTGAGCAAGCCTGCATCCATTTAATTGCCTTCATTCTGACGAGGAAGTTTCTACTTTATCTCGTGCAATATTATTTGGTCAGTGGCGTTCAATAGTTTTTCAAATCATAGTCGATCCAATTGCTTTTATTTTATATACAGACAACTTGAGACAAGTTGCTTCTCTCAATCAAAAAAGTCAGTCCCCTGAATCAAGAACTCAGCATTTTGAGATTTTGTGAAATTCTATGAAAATAATAAATTGAAAGTTAGAAAAACATATCAGCGACGAGAGGTTGATTTCTTGAAAGTATCAAAATTATGACATTCCTCTGAAAACCAACCAGATAAAAAAACAATTTTTACTATAGTATAACTCCAAAATAGTAGGCACTAAATTCTCAGAAATGACTGACGTCGCCTTGATCTGTCTCTTGCAGTGGCATGTGGGAATTATTCTGAAAAGATATGGAAAAAATTATGATGAAATATATGGAATCATAACCTTGTAATACTATTTCTGAGAATTTAGTGCCTACTATTATGGAATTAAACTTTTAGAAACAGTTAGACATTTTTTTGATATTTTCTGTTTTAGATGAGGAAATGTCTTGATCGAATTAATTTCACGATTCCACATATTACTTTTCGTTCCCAAATATAAAGACTAATACTTGTTTCAACGTTTTCATTCACAACCATATGCATACAACTATGTTACTATCATTAATATGAAGTTTCGTATCAATGAATCACGGTAAGCACGCTTTTTAAAGTATAAATTATGTACAGGGTGGACTAAACAATGTTAATTATTGAGAAAAGCCGTCCTGCATAATCGACACTCTGTATGTTGGAGGTATCGAACAGGAGATGATAAAATAGAAGTGACCTCGCTTTGGAAAAGATCACGTTCTCGCCGTTTTAACGTTTTAATGGGTTCGCGCGAGCGACTCTTGTTCCGTACTATTTGCTCGGAGCTAATTATTCGTAATTTCAATTTAGACCATTGCTTTATCGACACTTTTTTAATGGCGAGACCGACGAGTCGATTGGCGTATACCAGGAAAGTTCTGTCGTAACATTTTTTATGTTACTGACGTAATACCTAAACATTGTCGCAATAATTACTTGTGTTTGATTTACAACGATACTCGTTCCAGCCGTCATCGATGCTGCGGGACAAGTTGGAACAAAATCATTTTCCATCATTTTCAAATCTACAGCAACAGTTTGGCAACTTATTGTTGGCTTTTAATAAATTGATGGATGTAGCCGTTACTACGTGGTAAGAGATCATAATAAAAAGAGAAATGAAAATTTCTATGTTTTTTACCACTGTTATTTGTAACTAACGTTACTGCAGTTTCGTCCTATATGGACATTCTCAAACTTATATAATAAACTAACAATAAACGAAACTGCAGTAACGTTAGTTACAAATAAAAGTGGTAAAAAACATAGAAATTTTCATTTCTCTTTTCATGTTGGCTTTTAGTTTTTTTTTGTGATGTAGGCTTTCACGGCTGGCGTCAATGTTTTGATTGGCTTCCGGGTTTTGTCGTAGTCTGCTTTGGTTATAATCTCCAAACGTTTCAACTGCATCTGCGGCAATCATCTTCAGTGGCCTGGTCGAAATACTCTTCTTGATGAAATTTTTTATAAAGGGAAAAAAGTTGTATGTCTTCAATGAATTTCAACTTGAATATTTTAGTCAATATTTTTAATAATGTTGTTGATCTACTAGGCTGGAATGTTACTTGAGTTTCTATACATTTATTATACCTGAAACTTATACATTTCTCTACAATATATCTAAATGACATCATATTTTTATATAAATTCATAAATGAAATGCTTCCTGAATATTTCGAATATAAAATATAATTTTCTTTTACAAGCACAAGGTTTGCAAAGTTATAATGAATCGCCAGTAGAAATAAGAAATTGTAAAAATCTCGTAATAGAAAATTGTGTAAAATTTTCGTACAAAATAACATCGATTTTTCAGTAATAATTTAATATTTCTAAAATATTTATTTTGCAGTGAATTTTAATTATATCGACTTTATGCAGTTTACTTTAAAATAATCAAATTATATGTTTCATATTGTTAATCGATCATATTGATTTGGTCATGTTGTTATATGATATTTAGTAGCTTTAGAGCTAAATAAACTCACTTTTAATATCATTACTTTAAATATATTTATGACCAGGTGCTGGATTTTACTGAAAATAACAATTCTTTCTATTCATGAGATTGAGTTTATATTCCCAATTCAAAGAACTATCAGTAAAGCAGAGGTTCTATAAAACATTACAGAAACTATTTCTATTTTGTTCAGAGTAATTGTGATATATTGGTTACAAAAAAAATCAATAGGTATTTATAATGGATGAATTTGTGTTTTAAATGAATTCTCTGCACTGTACCTTATGTTAGATTTTCTTGAATCCTTGGCAAGCTATTATACGAAAGAAGTCTCAAACTTATGTCAACTTTTCTTCAAAAGCATTAGCAAATTAGGTAACCTATACCTGAACGAAGTCTAGGGTTTGTTCAGAATTGATATAAACAATTTTAATCCTTTTGCATAATTATGGAACAATGGGTATGAGGTACACATCGATTCCGAGTGGTCATGATTCATTGATAGTATGATTTTTCCAAGTTGTTAGATATTTTGAGCATTCCGATTGGCTGACACAATTCAGGAAGGCAACATTATAGTAATATTTCATAGTCAGTCAGAGCTTCTGTTAGTTGAGTAGAGAAATCATTTCAAGAGTGTCCATTCAATAGATCCGACAATGAAGGTGAAAATTGGAAATAGCCAGGAAGTAAGTGAAAGTTTTTTTAATTAGAAACAATGTTATTCCATTCCAAGAATGGGTTACTTTTATTAGCACCGTACAATAAAATTCTTACCAGCTTATGATGCATGGGGACCAGCTATTTTATGTCAAACCAAATATATCATTGCTTTCATTATATTTTTCTCTTTTTGGTATCGGACATGTATAAATTTTATTTAAAAAAATCTGGAAGTTCTAATCTATTGCTCTTATGCTTTAGAATAAAATTTTAAAAAAAGTTATATTTTTTTCAAAAACTCTTAAATTCTCTGTAGACATTTTTGTGTCTCTATAATTAATTAATTTTAAATATAATATATGGACTAGCTTTTAGCCTTAAACTACTCAGACAAATCAATTTTTTATTTATTTTCAAGATAATATATACATTGTTGTATGAAATAATTATTTCTAACTTTCACCAAGGCATTGAAATGCCTGTATTGTGTTATATTGCTTACTCAGATGAGAATTCTGTGTGTACATTTTTTGGAGAAAATACCAAGACATAAACTATAGTATTATAATTACTGATTTAAAAATTCAAAGGACAAAATCGTATGTTGAATAATATTTAAAACGACTTCAGAGTTATGTGACGAAGCGAGCTTTTCTCAGGAACAGAATAGGTTATATAAACTTGGATAATATATACAAATATACAAAAGAGGAATATATTTTACTACTATTCATTTATACGAGGTTTGGAAAATGCCAGTTTCTCAATATCATTGTCCTGGCTCTTGCGACCAAGAGATAGCTATTCTCAGGAATACGTACCTGCTGTTGTATTCCTGAAGATACCTACCACTTGTATAAGCAAACCATTCAAAATGAATCAAACATTTTTTTGATTGAAAGAAAATAATAAAATACCATCGAATTGTTCAGTATAAGGTGAGATACTTTTAGTAACTTACAATTTTGTTACTGAATCGAGTTAGAAAGAATTACTGACTAATATAAATTGCCACGAACCGAAACTTGGCCACCGGAAAACGCGCGTCAAATCCTTCATTTTCCGAAAATCCCGCAACTTTGCCTGCGCTATAACGAGCCCATTGTTTGAAGAACCGCGACCATGACAGCGCGCACCGCGGACTTCGCTTTCGCCCGACTTGTTAATAATATTTCTCGTCATGTTGCAGCAGCAGAAATTCCTGAAGCGGTCCGCGGACGACCTCGATCCAGGCGGCGGCGGCGGCCCCAGCGACAGTTTCGAGCCTCCCGTGAAGCTTCAATGCACGACGCAACAGCAGCAGCACCAGAACCCAGAGGGTCTCACCAAGTTCTCCGTCGAGATCGTCCAGCAGCTTGAGTTCACGACCTCTGCAGCTAGCGCGCAGCCGCAGCAGATCTCGACGAATGTCACCGTCAAGACGCACGCGAATGCTTCAGTCAAGAGCGACGTTTCGTCTCCCAAGTCGACCAACCCTTCGCCGGCGCACCCCAAACCCAACATCGACGTCGGGACGCTCGTCGAGTGCGTCAAGCAGGAGCCCGACAACGACTTCGCCGACTTGGATCAATGTGCCGCAGCTCTGGAGAAAGACGCGGCCGGAGGCTTCGGGGGCTTCCCCGATCTCATAGGCGACGACACCAACGACGAGATCATCTCCTCGGCCACCTTCAATGACCTCATCTCTGACATCAGCAACTACCCCGACTACGAGCTGATGAAGGACTTTGACTTCGATGACAAGTCCGAGAGCGGCTCCAAACTGGAGGACGTAAAGGAGGCGTCGCAGCAGAGCCTTTCTGACGCCGGCAAGCAGCAACAGCAGATATCCACTCAGAGCAACTACTCCCAGCCGGTGTTCGACAAAACCAGGATGGCGACCGGAGGAGGCTACCCCAACATGGACTTCTCCAAGACGGAGCTGAGTCCGGCAGCGCAGACTCTCAAGCAGATGGCGGAGCAGCACCAGCACAAGAACCAGCTGGGGCTTTCGTTCGCCGGACCCAACGTGGCTAGGGCGCCGACAGCGCGTTCTCCTTACCCTGACTTTCCGTTCCAGACGGACTACGGCAGCCCCACTGCAGCCGGCTTCCACAAGGGCAGCCCCGGCTTCTCGCAGCAGCCCGACCTCATTAAGCAGGAGATCTTCCAAGGCGCTGATTTCGCCGACATGAAACGCAAGGGCGGCATCTACAAACAGCAGCAGTACTCGCCGTATGGCAGCCCGAGCAGTCACGGTAGTCCCGGATACTTGCCGCCCCCGCGCGCAGGTGCTGCTCCCAATCCCGGAGCCGGACCTTTCGGAGGAGGTACGCCGCCCAGACCGTCTTCGGGGCCCGGCGGGAACAATTCCGGCGCTTCGGTGCAAATCAACCAGGCGCAGCAGTTGAACATCAGCCAACAGGGCCACGGACATACGATACAGGTTAGTGGGTTTCTGTTTATTTCCTGTATGGTTACTATATCACTTTTTGAAGTTGAAACCATCATGATTCATCGTGAATATAACGACCTTGATCTTTGACACAAACATTTATACAGGTAGTTTGTTAGATGTTTGTCATATTCTCTTGGACATTATCAAGGTCGTATATAAATTGCATTTCTTTTTACTGATTATTTGTTGCTTTACCTGCATCTGAAGTTTTCGTTATATAGCACTATTTTGATCGGGTGCCACCTACATGGACAATGTAAATATTTCCCTTATGTGTTCCTCACTTTCTTGTCAAGCTATTTCCTGATCTCGTCCTGTACCATAAACTTTGGTTCTACTAAGTACTTTCTGTGGAGTGCGTAATCGGTGTCTTTTGAATTACTCGATTTTTTCTCACATATAGTTTTATGTGACTGTGTCTCTAACTATCTTTCTCAAAGAGTGACAATTGTTAACTATCTTGAATGTGTGTTCAAGAGCCATCAACGACATCAAAAGATGATGGTTTCATTTCATTAACAAGGGTTCAGACTTATGGAGTGTTCTGGTTCGGCAGTTGAATGAAAAAAGTCTTTATTATTATTATTATTCTTAATCGCTTTTGCATCGACATACAACAACGCCGCAGACATCTGCATATGACGCTAGATCGCACATATTGCAATCGATGGACAGGTTGCGCCCGACCGTGGGCAGCGTTTTAATAGACCTTATTTATTGTTTAATTAAACTGATTTTAGTAACGGACTGCCGATAATGGAAGAGGCGCTTTTGTTTCATCAAACAATCCGTTCACGCCCAGTCCATTCGAATTCACGATAGGGGACAATGAGCATGGATTTAGCGCCATTCATGAAAACATCGATGAAATATGATTATCTCCTTTTGTCTGTGTGAATATCCGTTGGACTTGCAAAATTGACTTTGCGATTCTCAAATTGACGAACGGTTGTGCTCTTAGCAAACATAAAAACTTGTCAGAGTTTAGAATTCAGAGAAAAGCAATTATGTCGTAACTTTTCTGTGTAAACTGATAATTTTTAGAAACCAACTTTTGTTATTAATTTATTATTGATTGATTCAATTTGTGAGGAATACTCCCTAAAAATCTGTTTGAAATCGGAAACCATAGTATTAAACTGTTGTTGAGGTATATTCAACCAACATTCTGGGCATTTTTATGCCTCTAACAAAAAATAGTATAGAATTTTGAAATTGAAAAGTAACCAATTACAAAAACATATTATTTTTCATAACTTTCGAGTGAAGATAATCTCCACTCATAGTTTGCTTGAGCAATCGTGTTCCTTTTCTCAAAAGGCGAAGCATGGAGCACTACTTCATTTTCCGGTTGTTGATTGTATATCGATCCAGTTCTAATTTTGAATCAGCCGAGGGTGAGAGTGAATGCAGCAAACAGTTACACTCTGCAAAATTGTCGGAAATTATTATTATTAGAGTTGATGAGATACTGGTGTTATCGCTGTGCACGTTTTCAATTTTTCATCCGATGTTTTTCAGCAATTTTCAAAGTGGCATAAAACGAACATTGGAGCCGTATATAAATATGACCAGAGGCGTGCTGATAAAACATCCAAAACTTATCTTCCAATGTATAATAACATATTTTCTGTAACCATACTGACGTACCTCACATACAATAGTTACATCTCTGTTTTTTTTTAGAAAAATAATACAACACCATTGAAAAATCCAACATTTTCGAAGCGAAGTTTCATAGTCTAGCCTTTCAATGAATTATTAATTTTATTTTTGAATTTTCCTAAATTTGCCATGACTTATTAATTATTCTGGGAATGCCTCATAGTATAAAAGAATTACAGCAAGCGCCAAACGTGATGGCGAGCCCGCCCTCATGCGCATAAACTCATTTTTAATATAACCCCCACTACAGCTCTTGCAAGACATACAAATGCTCTGTACAGAGGCGTATCATTACTTGACCTCCAGTGCTGTTAGCAAAGCTCTACTACCTATAATACTGAATAAAATATGAACAGAAATTAAAATGAAGTCATGTTCATTTGCTACTCTGATTAAATCCAATTATAGGTACGACACTGGCCGGCAAGGGGCTTGTCGTAATTCAACAGGAATTTAGTTGGGAATGTATCTACCTAAGCGATCGCTCGCCATCACGTTTGGCGCTTGTTACAACACCATTGGAACTTTAAAAAAAATGTACCTGTAAACTGTCAAACGCTAATAATAAGTCATTGATTGGTCTAAAAACCTGAGAAAGGGCCAACGACTTACAATTATTTCGTATTGTATAGGAGTTATATGAAATAAATCAGAATCGTACTAAGTGATCTGATGAAGAGTCATGTGACACATATTGTTAGCAAAGAAATGGGTAGAATACTCTTCCTGGCTATTTTTAGAACAATAATTTCTCACAAATCGATCTCCTTTTACCATTAATATCAAATGCTTATCCCCACCGTTAGGCTTCTGGGACTGATCCATTGACATTGACTCACTTTCATAACTATTCTCTCCAATTTCTAGGTCTAAAAGCTCCTTTTGATGTCTTCTTCTTTATTGCCGTTTCGATTTCCAGTTTCTTCAGTCTTGAAGCTTGGCCACTCCTGCTACTTCCTTTTGGTTTGGAATGAGATTTTCTGATTGCGTCTTGACTTTCAACTGCTGTCACGACTACTTCAGATTTAGCCTCTAGCTTCTCTTTCTTTCCTTTCATTCTTTGGCTGTATCTCAGGTTTTAAACAGATTTACCTGTATTCATGATAACCATAGTGTTGTTTCTTTGCATATCTCGAATTATACCTGTCAATTATAGTTTTATGTTATCTTAGAAAAGTCGGATGCCTTTCAAAAAAACTAATTGTTATATACTTTTTTCAACCACTTTTTTTATCACATTTCAGTCGATAACTATTGACAAAATGTCAATTAAAAAACTATATACGGGGTGCAAATGCATTACAATAACAATAAACTATAACATGATCTACCGAAAATCAGGTTAGGATAATCGTAATATTATCCAGGTTTTTTAAATTTGTTACCAACTGGCCAGATAGCCTTAGTTGCTGAGACCATTGAACCGAAAAGAAGAAGAAGATGGTTTTTTAAATTCATTTAATTTTTAAATGTTCATGTATTAAAAATCAATTAGACCTTTCGTTACTCTGAGTCGAACAATTTATTTGAAACATTGAAAATACTATAAACACTCTTTTCCGAACAATTGATGGTTTTTAAAAGCCTTCGTAATATTTCTTTGGATAATAAATTCCACAGTAGAAAGGAATTCCGTAACTGATCATAAAAAATCTTATTGTTTCTTAACCAAGATGAAAAAAATTTTCCGTGGCACTGCTTCTTAACTGTACATAAATCCACCCCAATAATTCACGAGTAATCCACGGAATCGTTTTGATTTCATTTCTTTGGACGGTTGTCTTTTACGCTGATACTTCCCTGTTTTCCGGGCGCGGGCGTTTCGAATTTGTAGTCGGCGAGCAGACGTAATTCCTGGGAATAAACGCGTCTGAATGAGAAAGGTCGAACTCTGAATTATTTAAAAGGATCGTGCTGGGACCACGAGTGGATGTTTACTAAACGCGAGTCTCTTTCCCCGCCAAGGAAGTAAATTTCAGGAGGGGTCAATCAGCAATAAAATAAAGAATCCAGAAGAACCGCAAGTGTATTTCACTAGATTCTAGCTGTACGCTCCGCGTACAGCTAGAGATTGGTTTTGACTTCCTACTTCCCATTTTTATACAACGAATGTATATAGATACAAATTGGAATAAAAAGTCCTTCAAAAGTAACTTCTATGCATGATCTATACATTTGTAACGTGCTAGGAATCGCACGTATCTATAAAAGAGAGACAAATCTCCAACCTTTCTTCCATGTTCCAGACTATCGAGCTTTATAAAGAATCAAAGTTGCCGAGGTGTGCATACCTGGTTCGGAACAGTGTTCCAATGAAGATGAGAAAGTAGAAAGCCCAAACCTTACTAATTCATGTTTGTGTTCATAATTCCCAAATTTTCATTCATTTATGTAAATCACAGCAAGCATTTACTTGCAAACTTTTTGGTAAGCTGTTTTATATGTATTCCATAATTTAATTTTTCATTAATGAATACGAGTATACCTAGCTTGTTTGTACTTGATTCGTTCCCCAATTTTTGTATTGGTGTTACTAGTCTTGAATATAACAAAGTTTGTTTTGGTGGTATTCAGAAATAGCTGGCCCGCTCTGATTTTAATAAAAAATGCAGTGAGTGTTTCGCCATACAATAGCTTATAGATACGCCTGAGAAAGCTATTGCACTACGTGAAATTGTACATTATTTTATAGTTTCATATGACTAAGTAGCCATAGCTAATACCCCCCTGTGTTAACAATCTCTAGCCAAAATGTCAGTTCGGTAACTTTCAGAAACACGGTTCTTGATTCGAGAGTTTATTTTCGAAATAATTTTGGCAGTTTTGTCGTCGGCCCGTAGTGTTGTGACCGCAGTGCATAATCAATACTGTCCGCGGCCAACTGGACGTTCGTTGTCCCGAGGGATACGATACCATCGCATCGGCGATACGTCCAAAAGGCAGCTCTGAAACTAAATACCCTCTTCTCTTAACATCGCCCTCCCGTTTCAACTTTCTTCCTGAGAGGATGAATCCCTTACGACGGAGATCAGAGTTCTAAAATAACGGTCGTCAAATTATTGGGACTGGAGTGTAAAGTCAAAAGGAGTCTCTCTGGTGAAATCATAAGAGTACGAGTATATTGTTTCAATCTCCAAGACAACTTCAAAGTACGTTGCATTTTTACTTTTATGATAGGGTTTCGAGTGTATGTCCAAGTGACTCCTCTTAAAACACTTTAAAATCTATCCCTCACCCATAAACGACAACTCTCAGCTTCTGTGCGAGCTGCGGATTAACGAGGTCTTACATGAGATTCCTAGCAAGATTCCTAGAAAACGTAAAATATATAATACATCGTCAAAAAAAGGCTGAGAAGAATAATTTGTTAGAGTTGTAATAATCCCGAGTACTCTAATATAATCCGGTCAATCTAGACTTCGGAAGGTACATAAATTTACAACAAGCTGCAAACGCATGTAATTGTTCAAAACATAGTTAAAAATAGGATTTTAAAATTCCGAATGATTGCGATGCCTGGAAAAAAATTTATTCGAGGCCAAAGGACAAAAATCTCAAAAAAATTGGTTTTTCGCGATTTTCAGGAAAACGGTGAGTTTTATCATA
>WOGO01000439.1:12874-23856 GCA_015342085.1 Leptinotarsa defecta | reverse complement strand
GTGCTGAAGAAGGCGTTTTTCATTAAAAAATATTTTATCCTGATTTTGAATATGTTAATAGGTAGAAATCTTTTTTTTTGTGGTAATTTATTGTAAAATTTCACAGCCCAAAAATTTGGTCCATTTTGACATCTTTTTATGTGGCAGTAGTTTGTACTCAAATCATTTTTATGCCTAGTGTTGTAGTCGTGCACATTTTCAAAACTTTCATACTGAGATAGATTATTTTTTATAAATATTAAATTTTCCATGATATATAGAGAAGGAAAGGTTAGTATTTTTAATGTTATGAATGAATTTGGACATTCATCTCTGTAGCCGATATTGTCTAATATTCCAATTGCTTTCCTTTGGTGTCAGAATATTCTATCACAATCGGTTGCATGTCCCTAGGCGACAATACCATAAATGATGGATTCATACAAGGAAAAATATGCCGTTCGAAGAGTTGGTTATGAAACTTGTCTGTAGACGTTTCTTAGTAAAAATAGATTTCTCATTAGCTTTTTTAATAGTTCATTTATAAGATGATCCCATTTTAACTCACTGTCAAAATTAATTCCCAAAAATTTCACACTACTTTGCGAATTTGAGTAATTTTCCGTATTTCTTAGGGTGAATACCATGTTTTGGGTTTTGTTTTTAATCAGATATAATTTGTTTGCATTGAACCACCTTTCAGTTTGCGACTGTGCTTCAGAGGATAATATAAGTACCTCATCTAGAGTTTTAGCATTTGTTTGGATTGTAGTATCGTCTGCATATAAAATATATGATAATGAGTTTCCCCAATATGGTAGGTCATTAATGAAAATTATAAATAATAGAGGTCCCAAAATAGATCCTTGCGGTACACCAGTTGTAATTTTTTTTCTTGTTGTTGATTATTTCTGCTGTTTCAATATAGTACAAGAATCTGTGAACTCTCAATATTTATCATAAACCAGCATTTTTGCCTGGAAAACTTGAGAACGATTCATTTCAAAGCTATATCCTATACAAACATAGACTTCTAAAGCTACAAACAGATCGTCAGTTTAAAGCACCAGAATGATAAGGGAGGCAGTCGAAATTGAGAAGATCGGCATTTTATATTGCTGATAATAATTCTATTGTTGATTACATTACTGATAATGACAGAATATGCTCTTATCGAATTTTGTTTGTATGTTGGTATTTTATCCTAAACCTTTCCTTTGAGTTTCACACTTTTTTTTCTAGAGAAATTTAAGATGTTTCTCCTTTGCAAAACTTTACTTCAACGTTGGAGACTATGAACAAGCAAGGCGATATGTGTCTTCTTATTTGAGTGTGAAACCACGATCTGCAGAAGGCTATCACTTGTTAGGAAAATGTTTGGAAAAACTGGAGAAGAAAGAGGCTGCCTTAGAGGCATACCGGAATAGTTTACAGATAGACTCTAAACAAAATAATTTGGTCATCAAAGGTAAGTATTTTCTATTTCAAATTTATAAGTGAATTATGCCAATGAAGTGTTCTGGTATTTTTGTACCAAGGACAAATTCGCCTTAATTTAGATAGAAACTATCAATTAATGTAAACTTTTCCATCTCATCTCAAATTGAATAATGATTTTGAAACTTTGTTTCCTATTACAAAATCATTCAGACCATCATTGAGATGGTAAAGAATCGAGTAGAATAACCGCGTGCGTTCTACTTAATTCTAAATCATTTCACAAAAAAAATATCCTGTGAATTTCTTCTTGCCATTAATTGTGTATAGTTTGATCTTACATCATTTCCTCATTTCAGTTTGTGAGTTGCTTTCATCCGATGATGTCGATATGGACCAGTCAGGTGCAAGATATTTTTGCGATTTAGCCCAAACATTCGACCCCAACAATCCAGCAGTGTACAGTTTGAAAGAGCGACTCATAACTAAGGACAGTGACAACCCCATAGAAGTTTCGCAGCTTCTGTTGAAGGAACTAGAAAGTAGACCTACAGATATCAACTTGCGAGTCCGCCTACTGAAGCATTTTCTACAAAACAACATGATAAAAGAAGCCTACAAACATGCTTCTGCCATTGAAGAGAAAAACCTCTCAATTTTCCACTATAACTTGAGTTGGTATGAAACCTTTGCCGAAGTACTGCTCAGGTTCCAAAGAGATTTGGCATCCAGCTCTCAATTGACTTGGGAGTTTTGGTTTCTTTATGTGTCAGTATTGGACCGACTGGCTGCCTTAAGTTTGGATGACTATTCAGACAACTTGAAAACTTGTTCAGAGTACATAGCGACTGTGTTCAACTTTGATCAAATGCTCTGGAATGCTTCTAAGAACATAAGCAGTTGCTCTGATCGTCAATTGGTATCGACATTTCTCGATCACTACCACGCTCAATTGTACTTCCACGTTGCAACTCTCGTTTTCAAACAGGCAAAGAAAGACCTGATCCATTTCAAAGAAGCATCTAATATAACCCTTCCTGTACTTTTTGCTGCTTATCATGTTCAACCGCCTGATTTACAGAGTATGTGGCTAACACATTCCTCGGAAAAAACAAGAAAGTTAGTCCAGCACTGGCATAAGGCAGCATCCTTTCGCTGTTCCCAAACTGGTCATATTCTGCTAGCCTCCTCCAGAGACAGAAAATCCATAGTCATTGATAAAGCTAACCAGTATTCCACCGGTATGTGGCGTGAACAGCTGTTCAAAAAAGTTTTCGTCAAAAGGGATCAGCAACTCAAGATGCCTTCGAGTTTTTTCGCTTCGAACACTCAGCCCCTGGATGTCCTCATCAAACTACCAGACTCTTCAGATTTGCTCAAGCACGATGAAGTGGCACAACTGATGTATCCAGACTCCTTACATCACTACATTTGGACATCTTTAAATAGTAAGCTATCAGGCGTTGAGCTGAAATCTTTCGAAGGCTTACAAATCTCTGTTAAAAATTTATCAAACTGCGCTGCTGAAGCTTTGAGTTTGTTGGATGTCCAGGCTTTTATCTATTGCGCCACGCTCTGTGTCAGGTCCAAGCTGAACGAAAATAAGCAGTTGATTTTCTATAACCAAGACAGACCATCCGTTTTACCTGCCTCGATCACCGAAAATTTGGGCACCCTTGATCAGTCCAAGTTCCTAAAGGCAGCCTACAAGATGTACAAAAACGAGCCAGGCTCTAATATGAGTGACTTGAGGCTCCTCCTCATCCGAGGTATCGAAGTAATAAGGTGTGTCGGCCATCATGGCTTGGATGTAAAGCTTTTGGTAATGCTGGCCCAGGTTTTCGAGGAGCGTTTGAAAAATCTCACCAAACAGTCTGAAATCGAGTTCAATAGCGCGAGAGCGGATTTGTACTGGAAGACAGCCTTGCCAATGTTGGAAAAAATAAAGAACAATCAAGCCATTACCTATTCCAGCAGTAGGCTCTTCGAGTATAGATCCAAAGAGATGTCCATTGCAGAGGCGAGTGCTTTCATTGAGAAAGGAAAACTTTTCACTGCAACGCAGTTGATGAAGAAAAAGGTTAGTGTGTCATTAGGCTAGGTATTCCTCAGAGATTACTTTTGAGCCTTCATTGATGTTCATTTATACATTTCATGAGAAAGCGTGAGGGTGTTACAAAATCAATCGATCAAGTTCAATTTCATAAATATCAAATGTATTCATATAAAATAAAATTCAAATGACCAAGAAGTAAAACAACTTGTAGTGGGATATTCAAATATTTATATACATATTGTGCGAAAAAATACATTTTTCATTGTGGCCAGAGTCCGAATTATAAGGGTTTTTTTTAGATAGATCTTTATTAAAATGGGATATCCTAATATACAAATAAGATAGAAAGTATAAAGTAAAAAAGTTATGTGATATATATAGAAATGACTTACATGACATAATAATATGACAAACACAAGTTCAATGAAATATTTCTAAGTACATTTCTACAAAAATAGCAACATTATACATTCACCGATATTGAAATAACATTTAGATAGATAAATTATATAATTATTACAGTATGAATATTTATTTTGGTAACGGATTGCTTACATCTACTGATAAAATAGTATAATTATACTCATACAGTTGGAGTTCCTATGACTATTACAGTAGGTAAGAAAGAAAGATATGTAATATATATTGGAATGATTTAAAATATATGACAAACATCAGATGCATACATTATGAAGTTGATCAATAAGATAAGCATGATAATATCTCAAGACAGAAAATTATAACTACAGGTAACAAACCCATAATATATATCATATTTGTACTTTGAAAACAAATTTCTTCAGTTTGTTTTGGAACATCTTCAGAGATGGGCTATTTTTTATTACATTTGGTAATTTGTTTATTTATTTATCGGTCAAGAACACTACAGAATTGTTATAAAATCCCAAATGGTACATCAAGAAAGTTTCAATTTAGAAACCATTCAAGTGTTAGAGTTCAATTATAAACCCAACAAGTAAGATCCTTAAGATAAACTATTGTAATTGCTTAAAAATAAAAAAACCTATTTATTTTTATTAGTCCAGTACACCACAAAATATTAATAAAATACCAAATGGAATATAAAGAAGAAAAAATATTAAAAAGACTAGAATAAGCATAAAGACATTCAACACTAATGATCAATCAAATTATAAAACAAAACATAACTATGTAAGTACATTAAAGAATTGTAACAAAGTCCCAAATGTTACGTCACGTGCAAACAAACACTAGAGTTAAGTTATTACTTCATGATAAATAAAGGTAAGCATTTTCATTTGTCAAGTAGTACACTATATAATTGTAATAAAATCTAAATGGCAAGCCAAGGAAGTTTAAATTTGAAAAAAGACATGTACAAGCACTAGAGTAAGTTATGAACATTAAAATAAATAATAAACGACTATTCAGAAGTTTAATGAACAATCGCTGTCTACAACTTATTGCCATCAAGCCATAGTTAGTCCTGTAGAATCGCGACCCAAATAAAAAAATCTGATTGCTTCTTAAGGTTCTTGAGTTAACAGAAAGGCAAAGCTCATCAAAAATAGCTGAACAGTTATAGTGGAAGTTTATTATTTTATGAAGGAATAGAACCATTTCAAGTTTACGTCTATCCTCAAGTGATAATAAATCTAATACAGACACGGCCACATTTGCAAGTTAAATCCATCTCAACACATTACATTTCTTATCGTTAACTTTTAAGCAATTAGTATCACAGAAGGTACAAAAGCTACCCAGGTCATTCTGAATACATTCAATATCATTGGTAGATTGCACTGTTTTGTAAAACCTAAGCTTGTCTGCATACAGAGAGATATCACAGTGTTTAAACACTGATTCAACATCATTAATAAAGAGTTGTTGAACCATATATAATGTTACTTAACATTTGAGACCCACATTTTTGGTGAGTTTTGTGTTCTAAATGTGAGAATATGTAGTTAATGGTTTTTAATTGTTTTACTGAAAATGTTTTAATTTTTTATTGAAAAACATCTCTTTCGTTCTTGCATAATATAATATACCAATGTCAATAGCAAGTTCACTATATTAAATTCAGTCATTCAAAATGTGCTTTATTGTCAAAGACTAAATCTTATTGACAAAGCTCCCAAATATGACTGGATTGTTTGTTAAAGATTTTATAGGTATAAGAAGAGGCATATTATCATTTTGACTTGTATTGTATGGTCTTTGGATAGTTGTTGTTATTTTGAACTTAGTATTAGGCAGACCGTTTCCAAGATTAATATGGAGTACAGAGTTAATATTCCATATTTTATAAAAAGAGGTTTACAGTGATCCATGGACTTACTTTTCCAAATGTACCGAACTGCAGCCTGATGCCAGTTTTTTATTCAAGTTTCTTATGTGTTCCTCAAACTTCAGCTCATCATCTATCACATTGTTAACATTATGGGTGCCTAGATAAAGACCATATATAGGTTTCGTCAATATTGAAACAGAACAAATTTGAATCTCAGCATTGTTTAACCTTTTTTGAGTCCCTGGAGATTTTTTTTTTTTTTTAGAATTTCAATATTAATTTCTTGCAACATTAACACAGTATCATCCCCCAACATGGTAAATGATCGATCTTTGAATGTCTAATTTACTGTCATTCAGATAAATGAGGGAAAGGATTGACCCAAGTACAGAACCCTGGGAGACACCACATTCAACATTCAAAATTTTGAAAGAAATCTCTGAGATTTCGTGCATCCAGATTAAATTCAGCTGTTAAAAATCGTTATCTCTTCAAAAAATAAAGTGGCACGTGTTAATTGCCTTGGTCTTTCAATTCCTTTTTTTTATATTCACCATATGCATTCACTGAAATGAGTTGTAATTAAAAGTTGATGTTTTTATTGAAGGACTACGAAAAAGCTCTGCAAATTTTCGAAAACCTCAAAGATCCCTACGCCAGCTTCTACCAGTCGCAAATTTATAAACACATGGCGGACCAAAAGACCAATCAAAATAAGGAAAATGTCACATCGGAGATGAGGAGTCAAAACATCATTCTGCTGTCGAGAGCCAGGGATTGCCTGTATCTCACGTTGGACAGGCTCAGAGAACCGTCAGTTGACAAAAACCATCCTTTGAACATCCAGCTTGGCACTGAAATCGAAAAGATTGAGAGACTACTCTCACGTATCGATCCGGATTGCGCGAACCGCAACGAATGTGACGGCATGTCAGAAGAAAACAACTCATCAGACAACAGCATCGGAGAGCAGTATCTGTCCACTTACACGAATCACAACAGCTTCCAGAACGGACACACGTACACGTCCAAGCTGGAATCGCACCATCATTCGACCCCAATGCGTTTGGGAATCTCCCGCCAGGAGGCGCGCCCGAGTCCCGAAAGATTGGACGCCCAAATTAGACAGATGGTCGCCTCGAGAGACGCGGCCCTGAACGGCATCCTAGAACAGAACAAGATAATAGCGGAATCGCACAAAGGGATGCTGGATGAATTGCGAAGCTTCAAGGAGGCCGTCAATAACCTCACTTCTATGGTAGACGATTTGAAGACGATGAAGAGAGGATTCGAAGAGTTGAAGGACATCAAGAAATCTGTCGACGAGCTCAAACATTCCGTTGATGATTTGCAAAATGTAGTAGATGTTGTGCAGGTAAGGGTTGCCATAATTAATAAAGTTATTAACATGTTACAGTAAATTAACTACAGTGTCGAATTTGTTTGCCGCGGTCTTAATGTTTTCATGGCTGAAGTCTTGTTTTACTTAGCTTCGCATTTTGATATTAGATGTTGGAAATGAAGTTGATGAAAAAAACTGAACAATATTAAGTCATATTGCAACCTAAATTGGAGTTGAATACATATTGTTGAAATTTTTGGTATTTCCTTTTTAAAAGGAAAATAACTGCCAGAATATATTTTTTTTCAAGTTCAAAGAAAAATACAAAAAAATGCTAATAATATTTCATCATTTGTTGGAATTAAAGCTAATAAAACAAAATAACTGAATAATATAAACTCATATTATAACTTGAATTGAACACAATCAAATTTTGTGTAGGTGATAGTGTAGGTGTGGGAAGATAAATCAGCTATATATGTTAAAGTGGTAGTAATTCCATTTTCATTCTTTTCATGGATAAGACACACTGTTTCCAAAATTGAAAGACCTACCAGCAACTAAAGAACGGCATGAATCCCTATAACTAGCTTTGCATAAATATACATGACATAAATATACTATGCGGTAAAGGTCCGATTAATTTTCATCTGTTAACATAGTTACTCGATTTTTTTTAAGGAAATGAAAAAGGAAATCACCGAATTGAAGAAAGATAACACCAAGAACAATCAGCTCAACGATGAGGATTTGTTTGCTCTCGATCCTGAATACGGTGTCGATTTTAACTTAGGCTCCAGTGTAGGTGCATTTGGGTCAACTGTACCTAACGTCTACCCCAACTACCCAGGTGCAAGATTACCTAATCCTAATCCATTGGCCGCATATGCACCTACCGCTCTTTATCCTTCGCTATACCCCGGATTAGCTTATGCATATGGAGGTCTAGGTTTACCACAGCCTGGAACATTGCCGTTTGTATCAGATCAGCAGCAGATGTCACAGATTCCTGGTATGGCCACACCCGGTGCCGTTGGTTATCCTCAGATTTTGGGTCAGTCTCCTTTGAATCCCACATTGACAAGTAGTACCGGATTAGGAATAAATATGGTAACAGGTCAACCACTTTCCCAAGGACACCAACAACATGCAGCTAGCCAACTAATCAAGGACATTTCCAGAGCTACTTCCAGCATCCCTACTCTCAGTATAAGTCAGAATAGCTTCACTACTATATCATCTTCGTCATCTATGACTGCAACAAGTAGAGCCCCTCCAGTAAATGTGGTCATAACTTCATCAGATCCTCTCCCTTTAATCAAAACGCCTACCTCTCAGCCAGTTTTGTCTGTAACCATTCCTCCTCAACATATCAAAGGCAATACTGCCAAACCTCCACCTCAGATCTCGCAGGCTTCCAGTATATCTTTACCCTCAATGCTGTCTAGTGCCCCATCTGTACCGACATCATTCAGCTCTTCTTCTCTGTTTTCTGGCCTCCCTCAAAACCAAACCCCTGTGAAGAACGTCGGCCTAGGATTTCAAATTGAGAAATCTCCACAAGAAACTTTCAGTTCACCTAAAGTTGGCGACACTTCGAATTACAGCAATGTTTCCTCTACTTCCTTAGACGAACACGATCCTTGTCCAGACTTCAAACCCATTATACCTTTACCAGACGAGGTCCCTGTCAATACAGGAGAAGAAAATGAGACGGAACTATTTTGCCAGCGCGCCAAGTTGTTCAGGCACTTTGTCAACAAGGATACCAAAGAATGGAAGGAGAGAGGTGTCGGCAATTTGAAAATCCTCCATAACCCAGAAAGTGGAAAGATCAGAATTCTCATGAGGAGGGACCAGATCCACAAAATCTGCGCGAATCACTTTATAACAAAGGAAATGACATTGGCGCCAATGGCTAATAACGAGAGGGCTTACGTTTGGGCGGCCCAAGACTTTGCTGACGAGGAGGTTGTAACCGAGACATTCTGTGTCAGATTCAAAACTGCAGAGGAAGGGAAGAAGTTTCTCGAGGCTTTCGAGTCCTCTAAAAAACTTCTAGATAAGGCTCCGGTCCCAGGAAAAGCTGATCAGAAAGCAGATGACAAAACCAAAGAGAGTTTGAAAACGGCAGATAAACAGAAAGATAATTTGATAGCAACTGAGAAGCCAAGGGAAGATACACCAAAAACCCAAGACGTGAAATCCGCCACAAGCCAATCGGGGGCTATTCTTGGTGGATTCGTATTTACTAGCACACCAACGTTCAAGACAACTGAAACTACAACACCAAAAACAGCAGAGGTCCCGGAAAAGAGTAAGACCAGTCCATTTGCTGCATTTACTTTTGGAAAAAGCAACACTCAGACAAGTACTTTGTTCCAAAGTCCTTTGAAAACTAGTGGAGCCCCAGTTTTTTCACCGCTTGTCATCTCCCAGGAGAAACAAGTATTGGAAAATGTCACAGAAGACGATTCTCATGCTGAAGATTTTGTTCCGACGGCAGAATTCAAACCTGTAGTCGCACTACCAGACTTGGTTGAGGTGAAAACCGGCGAAGAAAACTCTGAGATACTATTTGAATCCAGGGCAAAACTTTTCCGATACGATACTAGTGGAGAGACTAAGGAATGGAAGGAGAGGGGACTCGGAGTTATAAAGGTGCTCAAAGATGACGATTCTATCCGTTTGCTAATGCGACGAGATCAAGTTCACAAAGTTTGCTGTAATCACAAAATACTGAAAAATATGGTATTCAAGGTTAACCCCAGTAACTCCAAGGCTATCGTTTGGCATGCTAAAGATTTTTCAGAAGGTGTTTTGACGCCTGAGACTTTTACAGTTAGATTCAAGACTGAAGAGCTAGCAAACCAGTTCCTGCAAACCATACAGACTGCTCAGACATCTCTGGATGAGAACAACAAGGTTAGTGGCAAACACCACAAACCAGAAACAAGGCCTAGGACCACCAGCTTCGGTGATAAATTCAAACCAGCCAAAGGTAGTTGGGAATGTAAAAATTGTTACATCGTAAACGAAGGAAAGGATAGTCATTGTGTAGCATGTGAAACTCCTAAAAGTGGGACAGCAGCGAAGAAGGTAGAAGAATCAGGTCCAGTGTTTTCTTTCGGAGTTGGAGCTAAGATTCAGGAATCTAAACCGACTGCCGGGTTCCTATTCGGGCAGAAACCAGCAGCCAATAGCTGGGGAAATGATTTCAAGCCAGCGGAGGGTAGTTGGGAGTGCAAGACTTGCTACATCAGAAATCCGGGTGACGAAACAAAATGCGCCTCCTGTGATTCTTCCAAAGACGGAAGTACAGACGCATCTGACAAGTCGACCATCAAAGGGGTTAACTTGGATACCCAGGGTCTCAAATTCAATTTTGGTCTGCCGGCGACTAAACCCGAAGAGATAAAGCCAGCCGTTGGTGGTTTCGGAGATGCTTTCAAACCGAAAGCAGGTTCATGGGAATGCAAAGAATGTATGCTGAGAAATAATCCTGATGTGAAGTACTGCTCAGCATGTGATGGTCCCAAGGATGATACTGTGCCTAAGAAGGAGACTAAAAAGGGTGAGTGAATGATGTTATGAGGTATTTATTTACTGATTTGAAACAGACGCTGACAATAAGATTTTTTACCTCGTTAACACAGTATATTGTTGAACACTTCATCCGTTGATTGTGTTGCCATTGATATTACTTTTGTAATATCAATGGCAACACAATTGAAACGTCGTGAACTAACGTGACTTGGAATCTCTCCGTTTTTATTTTTATTTTCTCCTTTTTTTTTAATTTTTTTTCATTTCTTTATTTTAATTTATTCAATTGTTCTATTTTTACTTGTATTTTATTTCACTATTATTTCATTTCAGGTTTATTTTGGTTA
>WOGO01000439.1:0-12864 GCA_015342085.1 Leptinotarsa defecta | reverse complement strand
GGTGAGTGAATGATGTTGTGAGGTATTTATTTACTGATTTGAAACAGACGCTGACAATATGATTTTTTACCTCGTTAACACAGTATATTGTATGGAACTAGATGGAGGTCATTTTGAACACTTCATCCGTTGATTGTGTTGCCATTGATATTACTTTTGTTGATTTCCTCAATAAAATGAGCGGCAGCGAATTTTCTGTTTTTTTCTTAAATGAAACATTCAACATTTAATTTCTCGATAACGAATTAACAGATTTCGAAAAAAATTGCAGAAGTAATAGAGGGAGAAAAAACCTTTCAAATGATGTATCACTCGACCCCCAATGCTATTGAAAAAATATAGAATTAGTCCCCCAGAAATAAAAATGTACATGTTCTTTAAAAATTTTGATCACATGTCCGTTTCTGACTTACAAGGTGGTCAATTTTTCATTGGAACGGCCAGTATTGTATGCATACACCAAAGATATTTAATTCAATGTATTGGTGATCATTGAATTTTATGCAACTTCGACTGAGTATAAAATGTAAAGTTACTCTGTTGTAGATTTTGATGACCGTTCTAGTTTTCAATCGTGTTTGAATTTTAATCAATTTTCATAAGCTAAAATACCAATCTCCTTTTTTTTTCTGTCATAGGTATTGATTTAAGCACCCCTGGTCAGAAGTTTGTTTTTGGAATGCCCAGCGTTTCCACGCCTCAAGTTACTTTTGGATCAAGTCTCCCTCAGACTGAGAAATCCTCAGCTCCTCAAACAACCATGACTACCACCACCACTACTACAGCTCAAGTAACATTCGGCTCAAGCACCATATTCGGTTCGAACTCTACCAGCATATTCAAACCGCCTACAAGTAACACATTCACCTTCAAGCCAGCCACTGCTCCTCAGTTAGAGACAAAATCGTCAGAAGATAAATCAAAGTTCGTCTTCGGTTCTCCACAAAAGCACGATTTTGAGTTCAAACCACGATCCCCCAGAAGAGTCAGTGCTGGTCAAGGAGACGAAGAATCAGACAGTAGCTACGCCGATGAAGAAGAAGACAATATCTATTTCAAACCTGTCATCCCTCTACCCGATAAAGTGGAGGTGAAAACTGGAGAGGAAGAAGAGGAGGTCTTGTACTGTCACAGAGCCAAGCTGTTTAGATTTGTTTCAGGGGAATGGAAGGAGAGGGGCCTGGGTGATATCAAGATACTGAAGAGGAAAGATAGTGGAAAGTTGAGGTGAGATTTTTTGGAACATATAACACATGATGATGCTGGTGCTCATTTAGTGTATTTCTATCCTTTATTAAGAAATAGAAGACAGAGATACACTGAATATGTACTAGTTTTATCAGTGGGAAAGCTATATAAAAATGTTTTCTTCGTGACAATAACATATATTTCTCTCTCTATCTCTCTCACACAGAGTCGTCATGCGCCGAGAGCAAGTACTGAAAATATGCCTCAACCACATACTGACCAAAGACATAGACTACTTGCAAAAAGACGAAAAATCGTGGTTGTTCCACGCCGCCGATTTTTCAGAAGGAGAGATAGTCCATGAACAATTCTGTGTCAGATTCAAGAATCCAGAGATTGCTCAAGAATTCAAAAAGGCGGTCAGCGATGCCCTGGAAGGGGCAGCTGGAGGCGACCAAGGTAAAGATGTGATTGATAACGTTGATTTTGTCCTAACCATGAATAAAACAGGTGATATTTGTTCAAATTTGCGGTTATTTATGTACTTAGGTATGTCTGTGGTAGCTCTGAGCGTGTGTTTTGCGTGTGTGAAGAAACGCTGCTAATGAATTCTTTCAGTTGTATAATGAAATAAATGTTTGGGAACCACATGGCCAATCTTTGTAAGAGCACACAGTGCAAATTTATTCTTTGATCATTGTATAATTTGGTTTTTTAACACTACAAATATTATGTTCTGTAGACTTCTGTATTCACATTTCATTTGTGAGGACATCGTTTTGTCTTCTGTAATTTTTTGCTTGTCATTCTATTGTTATATCCTGAGAGTACCAATATTAATTGGTTGTAAACTTGTGCAAATCCATAATTGTAAAACCCTTGGTTCCATAACCTTATGTCGAGGGATTCAATATAAATTAATATATAGGATGTAATTTGAAAAAAAAAAACAAAATTTTTTAAATTATGAATTTACATTCATTTTGATGGATTGAGCTTAGTGAAAATATAAACTCAAAAAACTTGATTTTGAAATTGAAATTTTAGGATTCATGTGAAATGTCTCAAAATTATTGGTAATATTTTTGTTTGGTAACATAACTTTTTTCTTATTGAGGTTCGTTTCAGTATTCTACTTGCCCATTGTCATTGAGGTTTTTCTTAGTTTTTTTCCATTTGATTAGTTTCCTTCTATTAATATGTTTATTTTATTGCATTCTGTGTCGAATATTATTTATTCTTAGGGAAATCCTTTGTTCTTTTTTTGTAAATATATTTTTGAAATCTTTTTTAGTTTTGTTCTGTTCATCCTCCCAGTATAAATAAATTTGTTGAAGGGATTGTTCTCTTTGATTTTATTTATCTAAATGTAATTCCAGTATATCTTTATTTCCGTCCTCATTTTCTAGACTTTCTTCTAAACCTTTTAAAATTTGCATTGCTGTTTCATAGTCTTTCAACATGCTAAACCAACCGAAGAATGTATTATTACATCCATGGGAAATAAATTCCAACTTCATTCACTAACAAACACTTCTGAATTCACGTTACTAAAAGTTAAGTTGAATATGTCTCACAGAGATATTAACTGTTGAAGTTGCAAACTTGGTTAGCGAAAAGTACGACAAACATACAATATGTGTGTGAGTGAGTGTGGCATGTGTATGTGTGTGTGTCGTGTGTGTGAGATGGGTGTGGGGAGGGGGCATGTATGTGTGGTGTTAGTGTGGCGTGGTATATGTGGTGGGTGTGTGTGTGAAGAAATCTAAAAATAAATATGCCAAAAGACCAATAAACTTTTTCAATGATGATTTGCACCAAATGAGAAACACATTGTATACACTTCAAATAGTCAGCATCTCTTCAAAAAATCCTAAAGATAAAGCTATTTTTGTAGAATACAAACGAAGATACCAAAGTGAATTAAATTTGGCAAAAAGAAACTCCTACGACCATTTTGTTCAAATATCAAATAACAAAGTCAAAGATACATGGAGACTGATAAATTTTGAACGAAACTCTTCAAATATGGTCAATAAAAATACTACTACTATTAATCTAAATGAATTGAATATATTTTTTTTCAAATATAGCCCAAAAAATAATCAAATCTCTTCCAGCATGTAATACCAGTACATTAGACTATCTAAGTAGTTTTTCCAAACCCTGTGATTCTTTTTTCATGCTTCCTGTGCTTCATGAAGATGTAGTGGACGCAATTCATAAACTTAAAAACAGAAATTGTTATGACATTCATCATTTAAACAGTCGAATTCTCAAAGAAACTATAAACACACTTGTAGAACCTCTAACAGTTCTCATAAATCGCTGTTTCAGTGAAGGACATTTTCCGGATGTATTTAAAATCAGCAAGGTAATACCCATCCATAAAAAAGGAGACCCGAATTCCCCTGATAATTACCGACCTATTTCAATTATACCTTTTTTGGGAAAAATTGTTGAAATTATCGTTAAAGAGCGGCTAATGCTATATCTGAATAAACACAATATTCTACATGAATATCAATTTGGCTGCATCAGAAATAGATCTATCACCGACGCAAAGCTTTTGACTGTGTAAACCATCATTTACTAATAGAGAAACTTGAATTTTATGGTATCAGAGGATCAGCTTTAAAATTCTTCCAGTCTTATCTCTCATCTAGAAAGCAGACAGTATACATATATGGTAACTTATCAGATGAAAGGTCTATGAATAATGGAATACCTCAGGGATCCATTTCGGGTCCATCCCTTTTTGTAATCTATATAAATGATTTATTCTACTACCTTTTATCCAGTACAGTAATCTACTTTGCCGACAACACCACAATGTTACAATCAAATTCTGATATCTCAAATTACCAAAGAAACCGAAGACAAAGCAGAATACTGGTTTACATCCAACAAACTGAAACTTAACAGGGAAAAAACTCAGAGAATAACTATATGTTCTAATACCAGGGTAACAATCAAAGCTCAAGTTAAATTATTAGGTATAATTATAAATGAGTCGTTTCGATGGAAATCACATATTGACCATCTCTGTAAAAAACTCCCAACACAGTTGTTTCTACTACGCCAGTTGAAAAAAAGCATTGAGCCATAAAAGACTTTCTCACTGTCACCTTTCATATGGGAAACTCCTTTGGGGTAGATGTAGTTACGTGATCAAAGCTTTTCGCATGCAGTAAAAAGCCATGGGAATTATAGCTGGAGCTCCATTCGACGCACACTGCCAAACACTTTCTAGAAAATTGGGAATAATGTCTTTGTCCTGTATGTTGATTTTCTACTTACTGTTAGAAATACATAAAAACAAAATACTACTCCCCAAACACTCAGATCATCATAATTATGAAACTAAAAATGCGGAACAACTCGGACAGCCAAGATTTAGGCTTGAAATATCATTACGAAATTCTCTGGACATTAAATTATGTAACAAACTTCCATATAATGTGACTGAATTGAATGTCTCTATTTGCACACTAATTTGTACCAACTGTCTATGACTTGTCACAAATGTATATTCATAACGTGATCAAATAAAAATCTGTCTATCTGTTGAAGAATTCCGATAAACCCTTGTGGATTGCAATAGAGGATTTAGTAGACCCATTTACTTCAAACCTAAATAATTCTCCAAGAGGAGGATTGATTTCTATTTATTGAGTAGGACTGAATCCACTTGTAACAATAGTAGTTCAGCTTCTGCAGTTGTATTCAATGATCAAAGTTCAGAGGGATAATTGGGGTACCTCCTTTAAGCATTGCTAGTTATAATTGAAGTTTCTATTTTTTGGGAAATATAGTTTAATAATAGTTTGGTTATATAATGCTAATATTCAGTACATACATGATATAATATATGGAATGACATTACACATAAATATGAATAAAATATCAATAATTGATTACTTATGCAGACCTAATAATACATCAAAAGTAATTATATATCTGATATAATTTAGGTAAAAACATAATGAAATCAAATTTGGATTTTTTTTTATTTAAGAATCTGTCAATGTATCATGCTCGAATCGCAATCCGCAAGTCAGTTGACAGTAGGAGACCCTCTGACTAATGCCCTTGATACTGTTTTCCATATGATCTCTCGAAATAGCTCTAATTCTTTTTGGATTCTACATTTCCAATCTTCCAGGTTTTGCGGCCGGTTTACGCAAACTTTGTTTTTCAAGTACCCCCACAAGAAAAAATCGAGAGACGTCAGATCAGGACTTTGCGGAGGCCATTCGATTGAACCACGCCGACCGATCCATATATTCGGGAAGGTTCGGTTGAAGTAATGTCTTACTTTGGCCGAAGAGTGATGTGGTGTTCCGTCTCTGTGAAAATGAACTTTATTTCTGTTTTCTTCTTTGGGAAATAGTTTTACCAAGGCGGAAAGTACTCGATTTCACAGTAAAAGTAAATAATTTTTTTTCAGTTAGTTTGCCATCAATGAAAAAGGATCCTAATATTCCAGCACATATGATGCCTGCCCATACATTCACTTTTTGGGTATTTTGGGTACTAACCACATGAATCCAGTTGGGATTTTCACTCGCAGTACCTGTTGTTCTGTCTTTTGATGGCTTCTTTCAAGCAAAACGTTAATCCATCCGAAAAAAGGTTGTTTTTGACGAACTGTTCGTCAGCTCGCAGAAGCGCAAGCTATTTTCAGGGTCGTTTTCGTTTAGTTGGTGGACCAACTTCACTTTGTACGGTTGAAGCTTGTCTCTCCTCGGTATTGGTCATGCCGAGGTTTGGCTGATATTATTGTTCAACGGCAGCTGCGTTGTCGATGTTCTAGGATCCTTTTCCACAGACCTGATAATTTTTGCGGTCTTGTCTTTCCTCGTGGCTGTTTTCGGTCGTCCGCTTTTCGGTCTGTTTTTCTGTCCCAGTACGCTCGAATTTGCGTGCAATTTTCAAAACTGTGTTCTGTGAAATTCTGTTCTCCGACTGCGCGGTGTTGAATAAAGCGTCTACTTGTCTGCAGGTTCTCCTGTTCTTGCCAGATATCAGATCAGTATTTCTGATCTGATATCTGTTTCCTAGATAATAAACTGTCGATTTGAAAATCTTGTCGAATTTCGTCTTATAAGTATCGAGTGTAATGCAAAGGAAAAAATGCCTTTCCTTTATCTTGTGATATTATACTTCAGTATCCTTTGAGTTGATGGCGGATGATTATTCATGAAAAAAACTAAAGAAAAATTTAGATCATTTGAAACAATAAAGATTCTATTTTTTATAAACGGGATTCTAACAACAGGTAAGAAACTTTATATTTGTTGCGTATAGTGACGAATCAAGATTTTCTTTTAAGCTTTGAGAGTGAGGAGGTTTTTTTCGTCCATTTTTCACTCAACTAGTATGGACTGTTACCTGGTTATGGATTTTATCTGGATGCCTTAAATATTCATGTCATCTACATAATATAAGTCAGTATTTACAAAATTTGTCACGAAAAATTGAACAAAAAAGCTTAATTTAGAATGTGTGCTTACACTTTCAATGGTCATTTATTATGGATTGAGAAAAATATGCCTTTCTTACATTGTAATTTCTTTGAATATTACTGCTAAAAGTATGAAATAAGTCAATGGTGACTTCTATAAGAAGACACTATAATTTCATGGAATTATTGTTTTGTTTTCTAAAAAACAAAACTACGTTTCAGTGCTTGAAAATATAGATTACAGTTTTACAATTTTATTTTCCTCAAAAGAACTCTCAATTAATTTGAAGTGGTTATTAAATATCCCTCATTCTCCTCTGAAGGATACTCGATAAAAAAAATTATCAACTTAGGAATAATGACGACAGATTTAGATATTGTATGACATACCTTGTTAATAGTTATCCATTTAAAAAAAAACAATAGAAATTATTTTACAATTTAGATTAGAAATACTGCTCTTTCCTGTAGATACTGTCTTAACTGAAGACTATATCTTATTTAAAAAAGTCGATCTTGCTGAAAACAAAAGCACCAGGAGTCTTATTTCAATTTTTGTCATAATAAAATAAACTGTTTTATTTAAAAAAAAGTTGATAATGAAGTAGATAATGTACTAAAAACTAAAAAATATTTCGGAAGGTCTTAGGTAGCATTCATCAAACCACTCTCATCAGCATTCTACAGTATTGATCATAGAAAAAATAATAAAATCATTTGACGTCTTGAATTTACAATGATACAGAATTGACTAAATTGCATTGTCATCAAAACTAAATGTGTATCAAATATCAGATCAATCTGTCGTTAGGAAGAGGGTCAAACTTCAATTACTAAATTTGACACAAACAGGGCAAGCTAAATGGAACCGTTTAATAATCCATTGTCCTTTTAGAGGAAACACATTCGTAACAATCAAATACCAGGTTGTTCTAATTATATATTTTGAAATGAAACTTCTGGATCTGGTGGACTTGAATGAAATTTATTTGAAAATCCTTTTGAACTGTGTATATACCAATGACAATTGTAATTTTCCTAAATTTAACTATATTATGTGATGAAATGTTTGAAAATATAAATTGTTCAGTTATTCCAATAATATTTTTTTGTTGCAGTCTTACGAAAAGCAAGGGTTTCACTCTGGAACGCCTCCACCCTTCACTGGGGCATTGCACGGTAGTCAAAACGCTGGGTTAGCTCCCAGCGGAACAGGTTATCCTCCCCAAGTGTATATACCGACGATGGCACCTCATCAGCAGCACCATTCAACTCATTTGATGCAGCCTCCGCTTCATCAGGTAAGAAAGAACTAGATTATTGTAGAATTTCATTTTACTCTGGGAGTAATTGGGGATGAATCTTTGTTTTGCAATAGGTTGGGTGTGATTAGTATGTCTTCCATAGAATTTATAATTTTCTTGCACTTGTAGAGAAAATATTGAGTTTTAATTCATTGATTGGATTTGTTTATATTTTTGTTTATTATATTCTCGCCCACTAGGAGAGTTATACAACAGAATATTGTTATCTTTTTCTTAAAAATACTTTGAAATAGGACGTAAATTTCTTTATTTCCAACAATACTTTGGTGAAAAATTCAGAAATCAATTCAAATTCCATATTTAAGTCCTTTCTCTAGTTGAAAGCTGTAAAAATGCTTTTATGTGAAATACATTAATAATTTTTTTTTTACTTTGTGATATTTATAATATTGCCAAAGAAAAAGTTATATATGCTTTACAGTTTACAGATGTGTTCAAATACATACAATTCTGAACATGTTTTTCAGAATTTATTATTATTATTGATTTTTTGGCCTTGCAATTCAATTGTCGGTTATTTTTTTTTGAAGAATGAAATTTAATAACTGAAGGTTTGAATTGTGTTCTTCCTTATGTGAATTTTGAGGGACTTTTAGCCTACCATCATTTTGCATGTTATTTTCCTGGTGTTTTTTATTTATTCATTTCAATAACCCTTCTCTACTTCAACGGCCCAGTGAACGGAGTTTTTTATATCACATCGAAATCATACAAGTCAATAATAGTAAACTAAAAAGTCATTTATTGTGCCTCAGGAACCTTTCTTTCACTTTTTTCAACTTAGGGTACATTTATCGGCTGGGATAAAACTTGTGATCAACTAGAAAAAGAAATTAATGTAGCCGGGGTTTCCAACAGAGTGTATTTGCTAAATATATCAATATGGAAAGGGTATGGCACCAACATATGACGCATGAGGTGATACATTTTTCCGAAATTATATTTTCATATAGTCAGTTGTTAATTTACATTTGGTCAAATTGGGAGGCATTCATACAGGCATTATTTCGCACTAACTAAATCAGTAACATAAATTGACTATTAAATAAAATTGAAAATGTGAAAACATTCATGAATTTTTTTTGAAAAATCCAAAAGCTTTTGGCTTGTAAATATCGATAAAAAAATTGGGGGATATAACCTCAATGTGTAAATATCAATAAAAAAATTGGGGGATATAACTTCAATGTTCAAAAATCATACTTTATTGAAAAATGTACCAACAAATTTTCATTATGGCATATTTGACAAAATTCTAAATGCATATTTGAACATTTTTGACACAATTATAATACATTGAATTCATATAAAACAAAAACGTCAAAGCGTTGGCTTGCATGCCGTAATTTAAAAGTAACTGGAAAAAAAGTTAATTATTAGACAGGTTAGTATACAGACTCTAGATTCAAACTGCAATAAATGAAATTAAAAATAATTATGAATTAATTAAATATAATGAATGAATATCTAATCAATGGTAATTAACGGTGAAAAATTTACTGTTCATTTCATGTTTACATACATATTAATATTTATTTATTTTTGGCACTGTTAAATCCACTCTCCTCGAAGCATGTATCCATTTCTTACATTTAACCTCATTATTATGAGGTTTTATAAAAGGTATAAAAAACCACGCTTTCTTCCGGATATCGATTATCCCACGTACAATCGCAAAACAATGCTTTGTTGGCATTATACAAGCCCAAAATAATTTTTTGTCAGATAAATATTTTTAAATAATAAATTAATATTACGTAAATAACACTGTTTTACATGTGAATAGTTTGTTTGTCCCTACTACTAGTGCTGGCTGTACTATTCGCTGTACTATTCTCAGGAAAAAGGTTCATAGAGAAACAATCTTTGTTGACATGAAAAAAAATTGACAAGTGTGGTTTTTAAAGTAGCTCGCCAGATTCCAAATTTGCAGTTAGTTTCTTTTTCATTTCTGCTCATGAAATGAATTGGAGATTCCTGAATATATACCTTCTTATTTAGCTCAAAACAGTGAACACATTTATCAAATCTGAAGTAAAATTGATTGATTTTCAAAATGAACACGTACAAGTAAATATTTTATACTTTTTCCAATAATCGATTTGAAGCACTATTCTGAATACATTCCTCTCTGGCAAAGTAAATAGACTATATTTATTGATATCCGTTTAGAGAAAATGAGTCACATACATCACCAAATTAGGAAATTGAATTTGATTTTTCCTTGGTATCACAGATATTTACTACGCACTCCTTTTCATCATGACTTATTACTGGAGTTGGATATGTCTCAGTTCATAAAAGAGGTTATTCTTACGGCATATTATTTGAGAGAGGTAGATGCTCTTTACTACCTCCATTTAATTATCACATATTTTGTCCAGTCTTTCTTCTGATCCTTCAAAAATCGTCCAATTTGGAGAATTAAATTTTTTTTTCAACTTGCATGATTTCGATTATGAATTGCCTATTCCTTTAAATCGAAAAGGGAAGTTTCTAGAGAGTGGTGAAGCTTTTTGTCTTTCAACTTCTCCCATTAAACAAATTTAAATTAATTTAAAAATATTCATACACTGGGAATAGATACAAGAAATATTCATATATAATTATAATACCCTCAAAGGGAGTTATTTCAGAATTGGTTGTAGCAAACTTCCAGTAGAAGGAAAATAGCTACAATAAAAACTCGTGCACAGACTCTTTCAGATACAAACTGGAAGAAAAAACTCGTTGAAACAACTATCACATGAACAATGAATTACGCAAAAGAACAAAGTCTTTTCCAAACAACTACTTTCATATAAACATTGAATTTTAACATGAACAAAAATAATTTTTTCCTATTCAGTTTGTACTCCAAACATTCATTATGGATTTGAAACACAATTCATAGGAACGCTTCACAACCTAATATATGAAGGAGCATTGATACAAAATGTATCTTACATGGAACACTGCACTTTGGAATTTTAGTACAAGACACTTGTCCTCTCATTAGTACTATTTTCTAATTACTGTATAAAACGAAGCACTAATTTTTTCATAACATTACAACTTTATGTTGCCAGAAGAGACAAGAGCAGAGTTATCACTTCCGATTACACAAAATTGTAATATTATGAAAGAAATGAGTGCTTTGTCTAAAAATGGTGCTGTTGAGCAGTACTAAACAAGTGTCTTGTCCCGAAACTTCGAAAGATGTTCCATGTAAGTGAAATTGTATATCAATGATCTTTCATATATCAAGTTGTATAGCGTTCTTATGAATAATTTTAGTTTCAATTGCATAACGAGTATTGGAGTACAAACTGAAGGGGGGAAAAAATGTTCGTATAACTCATTGTTCATATGAAAGTAGTTGTTTTGAAAGGTTATAGTTGTTTTGAAAGGTTAATCCTTTCATGATTTTAATGTTCGTATGAAAGTAGTTACTTCAAAAGTATTTTTTCTCGACGTTTGTATCTGAACGAAACTTCTTTACATGTCAGAGTCAGACTCTGACTCTGACAGAGAAAGAATTCTTACTGTAGCTTTTTTCTTTCTCACTTCTTTCTTTTCGAAAGTTTCATTCATTATTTGTTTGGTGATTGAGAAGTAGAAAGCTAAAAATACCCATCTCTCTCTTTGATGTTCACACCCTTCGAATCTGTGGCGACTGGGTTATTTGTATCAAATACGACAGCATGTGTGACTTTTTGGTTATTTAGGTTTTGTTTTGCTTGTAGATGGATGTCAGGCACCAAGGCCGACGCGTGGTAAGTTATATTTAGACGTGCCATGCTTTATGCCTTGCTCTAAGATGTGCGTGCGCATGCACTGGGGTGGAAATGCTCGAACGATGTTAAGGAGAAGCTGTTATTAAAAAGGATGCAAAAATAATGTTAATATTTTGCTAGTAGTGATATGACGATATTTTTATGAAATAATGTGTAACAACTATTAATGTCTGCGTGCTAGTTGAAAATTGTGCCCATTTTAATAAGATATGATTGGACTATAATACAATTTGGATCCCGAACTTTAAGTGATGTTTCTTTAAAGTTTTTCTTATAATTGAATATTTGTGACCGAAATTTTTTTGTTGCCAATCTATGAAGTTCTGGTGCTTGGGCATGATTGCTTTTTAGCTTTTATGTGACTAACTTGTGTTTTAGATGTCCTTTGCATGTTTTGGCAACTTTTCATCAAAACTAAATATAATGCTTACTTCACAAATCATCTAACTATATTTCATGGTGACATATAAGTAGTGAATTGTACGCCACTGAACACGAGATCTCGCTGGTATTTTGATATCATCTGACTCTTAACTAATCTTGAATAAGTAGAATTTGGAATGAATCTATTGAAAGTACTTCGATCCAATACATGATGTATTTACTATTGTCTACATAATTAGGAGCAATGTATATGATTTTGTGAGTTGTCTCAACAACAGGTCCTGAAATATAAAGTTCACTTATGAAATTGAAAGTTGAGAAGAGTTACCATTATTGAGAAAGAGACAAAAGTATGAACCACGTTCGCTGCACGTTTTCGCCAGACGTCTATTATGAGTGAATTGGCGCTAAACGGAGGCAGGTAGAGGTTTTTACATAAGGAAGAAATATTTATTATCAACAATTAATTAAGTGAAAAAATCCTATTCCTGATCTGATTTATTGAGAGACAACAATTCATGTACATTTTTTTTTTACTTTCCACAATTTTATGATGCACTGTTTGGAACCTTTGGTGTAGTAATGAATATTACTGGAGATTTTCTCAACACCAAATCGTTATTTTTAACACTTCGACACGTGTTTCGATCACCAAGTGATCATCTTCAAGAGGAAGAATAAACTGGAAAACTTGCGAAGCTAACGCTATTTATGCTATACAGGT
>WOGO01000438.1:0-23877 GCA_015342085.1 Leptinotarsa defecta | reverse complement strand
TACTGCTTGTTTATATAACAATTTTATTTTTATTTTATTTATATTTTACATAATTGTGTGTATTTTGGCTAAATTTTATTCCAGTACGTTTCAGCGAGCATTATCTTGAGGTCTGAGAACGGAAAAAAGTCGCCGAGGTCAGATCTGGAGAATACGGTGGATGCTGAAGCAATTTGAAGCCCAATTCATGCAATTTTGCCATCATTTTTATTGATTTGTGACACGTTGCAATGTCTTGATGAAACAGCACCCTTCAAATGGGGCCGTTTTTCTGCGATTTCGTCCTTCAAATTCTCCAAAAACTAATAGTCCGCCAGCTGTGGAAATTGTACACGTGTCTTTTGAAAGTTAACATCAACTAAAAATCATATAGATTTAATTTTAGTAGCGCTATCTGTGTGTTAGCCTACAAACTATTCAACTCATTCATTTCGTCAAAGTACATAGTCCGCTTTTAAGACAGTAGAGTGCCCCTCTTATAAAAAAAGTCGTAACACACTCCAACACTGCAGCTGAATCGACTATCTGAGTGTGTATTTCGTATCTTTTGCATATATCAATTTTTTTTTCAGATTTATTTCCACATTTTGCCATCTCAACCGAAGAAAATAAAGCCACCTCGGTCGCTTTGCTAAAACCCTTTTACGACAAACGTGACAATTACGGTCCTAGCGTATCACTAGCATTGCTTGAATGTTTGGAAGAGCTCTGTCGGGTTAGTAATGTTAATTTATGTGTCCAAGCTATTTTTCGTTTTTTTGTCTGTGGTCTGCAGGGCTTGACGTTTCGTCCACAATATCCATAAACGTTATTAGAAACGAGATGAAGTAACGAGAACAATTTTCTAGTTGTGAGAGCGATGGTTGGTTAACGAAAAACCAGATTTAACAGATTTTTTTCAATAGATAATGCCAATCAAACGCCAAACAGGTCCGTCATTGGAAAAGCTTTTCTTCACTTTGTTAATGATATTATAAACTGGATTGAGGGAATTCCGGAGTAACAAACATGAAATCGATATTGAAGTCAACTAAAACCATTGGAAAGAGTCTAGATCAGTTATGGACTTCAGAGAGAGCCTTTTGACAAAACCTGGAGTTTACCGAAACCCTTTTACCTGTGAGTTGGTCTGTATTGGAACCATGGAAATATAAGAATATAGGCTTTAACGGCTGGCTTTGCCGTATGGGCAAGAATTCATGAGCAGTGGACTGTATAGCATTGAAATATATATACATATGTATATCGCCAACCACCTTAGTGGTTGACTTCTGTAGCTTGGACGACCGTCCTTTTCCAGGAGCTTAGTCATCGCATCCACAGCAGTATACGACCGTACTCTAACAACTTTTCCAAAAATGTTCACTGGGAAACTATTGGAAACGTATAACACACACACACGCACGTTTTCCACCTCATGTTGAGGTGGAAAACCGTTGAGACCACTCTCGTAGAGCACTTCGTACTTTGTCTTGTCGACTTTGATTATGTCTACCTCATTCGTAGACGAAACGTCGAGCATGAAATCTGCAGACCAAGGCCGACAAACCCGTTAAATAGCTTCTATACAGTTGTCTTCTGGTGGGAACGATTACCTTCCGTAATAATTTTTGTCCGGGTTTCAGCACAAACTGATTTTTTCAGCTCGATCCCCGAAGCGAGTTTGCCCGATGGTCTGACGTCGAAGTGGTTAGATTCATCCCGGAATTTCTGAGTTGCGACTATCAAGAAGTTCGCTTCAAAGCCGCCGATGCGTTGGTGACGTACTTCCGAATGAACTCGAAAACCAAATACCTGCCGGACTTTCACAGACAGGAGGAGATTTTCTCAAAAATTTACGAAATGGTATGTTATACTTTGTGTGTTATCTTACAGCTGGATAATCATTTTGAATCTTTAGAGTCTCAGGGTCTTCAACGTCGAAGGAGAATTAACCCAAGAACGCCGAATCGACGAGGTGGTTTCGAGAACTGCCAGTGTTTTACACACTTTTGGCGGCCTCATTCTGCATTGCAACAAGTGGATAGAGGAATGTATAGTATCGCTGATGAAGATTTCGTACATTAAAAAAATAGGTGAATTCACAAAATGAGTCATTTGTATAGGGTGGTTTTTTATAGAGGTACGAACTTAGTCGTGCGCAGCGTTATAGAACAGTGCTTTCAAAAAATTGTTCTAGAGCGCCATCTAGTGGCGAGTTACAGAAAAATTGATAGCCTAAAAACCTTCTTTATGAAAAATTACTTATGCATGTCAAGTTTCATCACGATCGGTTGAGCGATGTAGAAGTGTATCAGTTACCAACCAACCAACCAACAAACATCCATTTTTATATATTACATAGAACTTTGAAATGGAATAAAACAAAGATGATTTTTTACATTGACATGAAATTTACTTTATTCGAAAGATAATCTTCTGGCATTATAATTCAAATATGACTTCTGGCATGATAGGCAATTTTGTAGCCGTATATCGGCGTGGCGAATGTTGTCCTCCAAGTGGTCAATCGTTTCGGACTTATCGGCGTAGACTAGCGACTTCACATATCCCCGCAGAAAATAGTCTAGCGGCGTCAAATTGCACGATATTGAAGGCCAATTCACGGCTCCGAAACATGAAACTATGCGGTTACCAAACGTTTCCTTCAATAAATCTATTGTAGCACGAGCTGTGTGACATATTGAGCCGTGTTGTTGAAACCACAGCTTCTGCAGATCATGGTTGTTCAATTGATGAAGGAAAAAGTCAGTAATCCTGGCTCTATAGCGGTCACCATTGACTGTAACCAGCATTGCTTTTAAAGAAGTACGGACCAATGATTTCACTAGCCCGTAAAGCACACCAAACAGTCAGTTTTTCTGGATGTATCGGTGTCTAAACATACACTTGAGGATTATCATAACTCCAAATACAGCAGTTTTGTTTATTGACGTAACCATTCAAACAAAAGTGAGCTTCATCGCTAAACAAAATTCGCTTACGAAAATCAGGCGTCAGTCTATTCATGTTGAAATGCCAAACTAAACATAAATTACTTGACAGGTGACAAAATGGCCGCCAGTTGAAAAAGTATTGCCAACTTCTATACCTCTATAAAAAACATCCTTTATTTTTTATAATCGCCACCTCCCTGGTTAATACCACAACGGACATTGGAACACATCCGACAGACATAGATCCTACAATATAGAAACGTGAGAGACGAATGATTAGATCTTTCATTTCCTTGACGAATTTTTCAGATTCTGTTGATAAAATACTGAGAATTATTAGCGAACGTTTGCTGGGAGAAACGGGCTCGAACATCGTCGAGAGATTTCTCGAACGAATCATAGAAAGGTGGTTGAACGAAGGCAGGAGCATCGACGATTTCCAATTCAAACTTTTGAATTGTTCGACCAAAATGGAGTTCTATCTCAAGTATTTCGAAAAATGCGTTCCCTTTTTCATAGTGAGCGACAGAAAAGACCTTATTTCGGCCGCGAAGGAGCTCGGTTTGAGTGAGAAGGCTATCGTAGAGGTATAAGAGCCGTAGAAAAAATATAGGGTTGTTTGACGTTGCTTTGTTTCTAGATAACGGCTGCTAAAGTTTTCGCGCGTGGTTTATGCGCAGATGTTGAAAACGTTGGTCCAGCGGTACTACAGAAGAATAACATTTTGAAGTATTACTCTTTTGCTGTCGGAGAAAATGCTCTGAAGGATATATTGAAGGATAATCTGGACCAAATAACGCTTGGCGTTATCGGAAACTTGACAGATGAAAAGTATATTCTTGATCATTTCGACGAAGTTGTTATATTCCCCACAAGCAACTTGACAGTGGTTCAACTGGAGTCCTGTTTCAATTTTATCGAGGTAATTTTTATCATTAATGTATTATCTTCCTTATTGTGATCACGCTTTCAGAAACACCCTAATCTTATGTCTGAACTTTTTGTTTCCTAGTGTTCAGAAACAGAATCCTGGCGAATAAAGATATCTAAACACTTTCCCAACACCAGAACAAAAAAAAACAGATAAATATTAGATATAATCACTAACAGAGGAAATTCATAACAAATTAGAGGTATTAAAGAAACATGTAGCTAAGCATAGGATCAATATCAGGTAGTAGTTAGGTAATACTAACCGGTAATAGTTAGGTAATACTGTCATATAAAAACACTAACAGTAGTAAAATTTGGTCATATTGATTTCCTAAGGATGCTAACAAGGTTCGCGAATCGTACGTCGAGAGACCGTAATTTTTGTTCTAGTGTTGGGAAATTGTTTTCAATGTTTTATGAAAAAAGAAGGAAAACATTTACAGGACAATATATAATATAATAATGCAGTATAAATAAAGGTTACTCAAACTAAATATATAAAAAAAGGTTGACATTTCAAGAAATAAGAAAATCGAATTAAGAAAAAAATATGACATATTAATTAATTATTATTTGTGAAAAACATGAAATGAAGACAGTAAGCTAGATAATGGTTTGTTCAATTTTGGATAATATTGTCTTCAGAGGATCGAAATTAATATCGATAAGTGAAAGTACCCGAATGACCCATAAATAGTCACCTCTCGGAGGAATTAGTCCAGTCATCACACGAAAACGATTGTGAATACTAACAATCGAAACGTTAAGTAACTTGGCTTGGAGTCTCTTATTTTTTTTCTGTTAAATTGTTCTATTTTTTACCTGTATTTCATTTCACTGTAATTTTTCAGGTTTTTTTACTTAATATGATTGTTATTTTCAGCTATTCTTTTCAATTTTTTCATTTGTATTGATTCTTTTAGGGATTTTAAACCATTTTATATAATATTAGAAAATGGAAACCGGAGCTAATGAAATTCCTCATGAAACATTGTCAGTTGTCACCTTCAAACAAACATTTTATTATTTATCATTCCAGTTTTTTATTCTGAAAGTTTGACTTGTATTCACACCGTTTTGGTAGTCTTTTTAATCACTGGATATCTAATTTCAGTCATTTTTGTGCGACAGCCAACCACTGGTAACGTACCTAACGAACACTAATGTCGGAAAGATAGAAAAGATCCTCCTGACGCTTAGATTGAACATATACATAGTAATTTCGGCAGAAGACAAAGTGAAATCTCTACATAGATACACGCTTTTCCTAAGTATGATCACTGAAAATCTGAGGAGCAACAGCGATTGGCAATATTACTTCATAAGAGACACCATGCACTGCTTGATCAATCTCATCGAAAATCATGACGAATATCCGGGCATTACAAAAGCTTCTTGTATGTTCTTGAATACTTTTTTGAGAAAAATATTGCCGAACTTTTCTGACACTTTCAAACATTTATTGGAATTCACCGTCAAGTCGTTGAAGTTGTATACCGTCACCAAGGTTGAAATAAGTGACCTTTGTGTGAATATCCTGAATTTCCTGATCGTCGACAATTCTTGCCATCTATTGAGCGAAATCGAGAAACTCGACAACTTTTCCCAGCACCCTAACTTCAGTGAGGTCAGGAGGGTCCACGAGGGCATAAAATATGGCGAGAAGAGAGTCTCTCTTGAAGACGAAATCAATTCCTTTTTGAAACACAACGATGTCTACACCCAACAGGACAGTTTAATCCATTTGAGAAAACTGCTATCTGAGCAGAAATCCAAAGTGATGGAACTGTACGACAACCTTCAAAGTAACAGAGGCTTCTCGGAAGATTGCGAAAAAAGCTGCCTTCACAGGTTGGTTTGTGCCCTGGCTAAGCTGAGCTGCTCGCCTAACGAGAAAGTAAGCGCCGGAATAGTGTGTCAAGTGTTTCGATTTTCTGTTTATTTTCTTTAATTTTAGGTTAGCTTCGAAGCGGTGCGATGTTTGGGCGAGCTGGGTCCAGCGAATTTGCAAACCCTTGTGCTGCAACCCGAGCGGGCCGTTTTTGATTTACAGTGCACGCCGTTTGAACTTTTGACGGGAAATGTTATTTCGCTTCTGAGTGAATACGTTGTAGATAGCGACGTGAACGTGGTGAAGACAGCGAGCGAAACTTTTTATCTCGTTTTGGATTGCAAAGAAGGAAGAAAACTCGCAGGTGAGTAGTTGTTGAAACAATCCATATCGAAAGAATAATGTTATCACATACCAGGGTGGTCTCGGAACTACCCGGCCTAGCCTAGAGATGGCGGTAGTTGTTTGAAAAATATCACGGTGTCAGAAAGTACACAATTTATGAAGCATATGTTTCAAGTTTGAAGACGCTGCGTTGTTTAGTATTCGTTTGTTGAAAAATATATACATTTTTTTCCAAAATTTTTGTGTTCTCTCTGTTGGGCCGGGCACTTTTGGAACCACCCGTCCAAACAACATGAATAGTACCTCTAAGAGTTTCGATGAGCCTAATATCATTTCATTTCAGAATCAAATAAGGACTTCGGTTACGGGCCTATCAATAAAAATTATATAAAGCCTTATTTTCCGTTGACCCGGTCTTCTCCGTCTTCCAATTCAGACATTGATGTGGAAATATGTGTATCCAAGTTGTCTGATGATACCCTCTGGTGTCCGCGAACTGAAACACTTCACAAACAGTGGATTCTGAACCTGGTATCCGCAATTCTGGAATCTTTCACAAACCAATCATACTTACAGAAGTTAACGTGGATGTGTAAGGTTAAGGTAATTTTTTCAGCCGTCATATTCTGTATGTAAAGATGGTTTTCTTACTACCGGCTTTGATCTATGTATACAGGGTGTTCAAGGTATTGTAGCTCAATTCAAGATAGAAGTAGGATATTCAATTACAGTTTAATGACGTCTAGTTCGGACAAAAAAGTTATTTTAATCTATGTCATTTCCCTGCTGGAAAACATTGAGCGTTCTCATTATTCTAGTTCTTCATTTATCTATGAAGCTCTATAGAGTACAGTACGGTATTAAAACTTATCAGACTCATCAAATACAGATATTCTAAACATAAACAAAAACAACTAACACACACATCACTAACTCAACAACCAACCAACCAAGTTGGTGAAACGCTATTTCAAGACTTTCGAAAGCATCCAAAAATCTATACACTGACTGACTAGCTACTTAGCTTGTTTATTTTGCCCAATAGATGCAAATGTGGTCATCATGCTTTGATCACGAATCTATCTTTGTTTGGGTTGCTTTGTTTGTTGGATGGATATAGTTTAATGTCATGTACCGTCATACATACGTCATACATACCTTCAACATCCTTTATATATGCTTCAGATTCGTGATAGAAATCGTGTACAGTACAATAAATTGTCATTCTCCATTTATTTCAGACGAAATTTAGCGAGCGGATACTGCCACTATTAATAAATTTATTGGTTTCCTTTAATATTTCGAGAGTCAACAACATGTTGTCTAAAAAGATAGATTATTTCTTTTCGGAACATTGGGATCTGACAGTTTCGAAACTTCTAGATAAAAAATCAATAGCTCTCAATAAAAAGTCGGTGAAATGCATGTTGGCTGTCGTCAGCTTCGTCAGACTGCAGAAAAGTTTCAACAAGCCCAGATCCAGGTATGTCTTCTCCTTTTCCGAAATAGCCGTTACTGATAACCGCCATTTCCAGGTCTAACACCAACACGCAAGATCTTAATATTGATTACTTGAAGGCTGCCAAAGCCGCCCAATTTTGCTCGGCGCATTTTTCAACACTTCTCTATACAGAATTGTGGTGTCAGACACAGATCGAAAACATTCAAAATGAAAACCCAGCGTTTTGTGAACAGCGGTCCACAATGATCGACTTTATTTATGAACGAGTAGGGAGAGAAGCCGGAGAAGCTTTACAACACATCATGAGAAACGTAAGTGACTTTTCTTTATGGACTGCAAGTCAGTTCACATTTACTTATATTCGTAAGAACTCCTGTACAACGAGATGTATCAAGTTCCACTTATAGTGAGATCAGTCAAATATTGTACTCATATTGTAACGAATTAAGGAATTAACTGTCTTAATCAAATTAATTTTTAACAATATTTCACTTTCACAACTAATTTATACACAACAAATTTATCTTCACAATTAGATTCCTTTCCTTAAACGCACGATTCACTTTCTAAGTACAGACTACTCCTCGGGACGGAGAGCGACCTTTTTATATCGTCAACGAACGTTCCAGATTTATCTGCGGATTTCGGGACCCATCTGGACCTTTCCCGCTGTTTCGTGATCAGACATGCGTTTGCTGACTGGGACATCGGTCAGGGCCGGCTTCAGATTCATTACAATATAATCTAAATTTATATATGATAATATGTTCATTTGAAATCAAATTTATAATTATTATTAAACTATATATCGTAAGTCCTGCAACTGTGATAGTGTCATCACACTGTAGCATGTTTTATTTTGTCGGGACTGGTGATAGGTGGATTATTAGTTAGACGAACACTTAGTTTGTCAACAACAAAATTTATCAACAATAAAACAACGACAAACAACACGAAACAGAATATTGCAGGGTAACCTCGATGAATTAACTGTAAGTCTTTTCTCGATCAGCGAGGAGACTGTGGAGCGGAGTTAGTTCTCGGCGGAAACCCCTGAATAAGAAATAGTTCTCCGCCGAAATCCCCGAACAGAATGAATGCCTCGGCTAAGAAATGTGTTCGAAGTAACTCTCGAAAAATCATCACTAACGGGGTCATAAATATAGTCGAGAAGGGTCAACCACTTGTGCCCGAATTCCTTGTCTCAATCCATAAAAGTGTACCTACTCGAAACATCCCAAGTGGTGTAAATGTAAGACAATTAACCTAATATGTGAAAATTTATTATAAAAAAAGGAAACTTACAACTGTCTTTTTGTTTTAGATAATTATACTTTATACAGACTTTGCCAAATAGAAAAATTTTCGATTGATTTAATTTCAGGCATACAAAGCAGTTGGCGACCTGAACGCCTTGCCCGGATGTGGCATCTCATTCCTTCTCGAACCTCAATTCCGCGTGGAACACTATAAAGAACAGGAAAAATGGGATCATGTAACGCAATTTTATGCCACTCGCATATTCTCAGAGCCTCATACCTCGCTAAGAGAATTGATGGAGAGCTTCAAAAAGTGCAGTTGGTACCAAATGCCTCTACTCTGCGGCGACAAGTTGGAGGAGCCGCAGTACGAGTGTATGTGGAGGCTGGGCCAGTGGACCACGTCGGAGAAGAGAAATGTATCTTCTTCCATGACACGAGATGATTTCGAGAAGTACAGGTAAACTCCTAGGGATCTACATAGATAAAACTTTTTCGTTTAGAGATAGTTTTGTAGAACTGCTTTGTTAAAAAATTAAATAAATTTTACCCTGTATATAAGAATATACCCTTTCACGGCCGAAGTCGCAATTAGAGAAAACGAAATTCGGGCAGACATCATCAGTGGAATGTGCTTTGACTGCGAGAACGAACGTTATATCCCGAAGTCTCAACAACAACTGAATGGCGAGCTCTGTGTTCACTCTTCCTAATTTTGGAGGACGTTGATGTGACGGTAGGGATGGCGGTGGGCGGTCCATGCGAATACTACACATCTGATTGGTCCGCACTTTTGCTGGGTCGATCTGATCGTTTCAGAACTTCTAAAATGAATTTGGGAGGGGCTGTAAGTCCGATTCTGGATTGCAATGAAAGACAAAGAACCGTTCCATGATTATATTCAAACGTATATTCAAACCTTATTGTTACAGGTTTTTTGCTTTGAAGTCTCTCCGTGACAAAAACGTCCGATCGTTCGACGAGGCTCTCAAATATCAAAAACTATGTGTGATCGACCACTTGAAGCACGCCAGCCTGGAGAGCTGTCAGAACTTGTATCCGGTCCTGTCTAGGATGCAGTCGCTCGTCGAGATTGAAGACTTCGCCAAGGGAGATGTTACTTCTATCGTTGACAAGTGGGTCTTGCAGGACAGGCTCGTAAGAAAGAACGACTTTCAATATATCGAACCGATCGTTACGCAAAGGTTGGTCATGCTTGCCGATCGGTTGAGAGAGACTCCTGACGTGAATCTGCAGAGGTTTTTGGTAAACGCGACGTTGGATTTCGCAGGTGAGTTGCAAAAGGCTAAAGGATTCTCAAAGTTCAATCAGAAAATGATGGTGAATAACTTTCACTATGTTGCAGAGACTTGTCATACTAATGTACGCTGTTTCTATTCGTTTCTCCTGCAAAATAAGACAGTTAATATATATCTGATATTGAAATGTATCTAGGGAAGCGTAGCTCAGCGTGACTCTATGGTTGCTTAAAGACATATTATCGGCGAATGTAATGTATTTCGGAAATTGAATGCATGAATAGCCATTAACGGCTACATACTGTAAATTCCTATTTTTCGATATTCAAGGTCTGGCAAAAGAAGAAGGGCACTTCAAGGAAGGTCTGGCGATTTTGGAAAATCTGAAGTGCATGTCTGATCTGACCGAAAATGTGAAAACGAGAATTCAATTATTGGACGCTCAGCTCTCCTGGTTGGTGAACAATACTATTGTGGCAAGACACATTCTGAATAAGTTGTGCAAAAACGAATCAATTTCCCCAAAGTGAGTTTTCTAATATAAACACAGTGGGAACAATAAAGTAAATAAACGTTGAAAACTACTTTTAGGTTGAGGGCTACCGCTTTAACAATGTCCGGCCAATTCATGAGTGAAACTCATTCAGAAAACAGAATGGTCATCATTAAAGACTACTTTCTGAAATCAATATCGCTTATGTCGAGAGTCGAAAGAAACGAAAGGGATATTAAGAACGTGATGGATACATACGACAAACTAGCTGTATTTGCAGATAACGAGTATCAACAGGTAAGTATCTGATGGAATATCAATCTTGGTCTACCATGCGGACTTATTTCCAGATAAAGAGCTACATGCAATCGGAATTATTCCAAAAGAAAAAAAACAACATAGAAAAAGCGAGGCGAACGGCATCTGACATCAAAAAACAGAGGAAAAGAACCAAGGATGAAGAACAAGCTGCATCGATACATTATAGGCAGAGCAACATAGATGAAACAGAAATAAATAACACCGTATACGAGAGCAATTTCTTTTTGGAAAAAGCTTTAAAGTGAGTACCTGGACCTTGTCCTATTTGTCCTAGCAAATCGAATGTTCACATTCGTGGTACTTCTTTTTTTCAGGTACTATTTTTTGAGTTTAGCCCATAGCGAAGAGAAAAACATGAGGGTATTCCGAATAATGTCGCTCTTTCTAGAGAACAGGAATAACAATCAAATCGTTGGCACTATTACAGAACAGATTCCCAAAATTCCGACTTTCAAATACATCGTCATGCTGCCGCAACTCATACCCCACATTTCGGACACCAGTACCGATCTCTTCAGCAGTACTGTGAACGAGATTGTCGTAAAATGCGCGAAAGATCATCCGCATCACACTTTACCGTTGATACTATCTCTTTCGAACGCCAACAAAGATGTCGAGTACGGAAACACCACCAAAACGTCTGCCAACGATGCGAGAGTTGCGACGGCCAATAGATTGTTGGTCGAACTGAAGGAACAAGGATTGGGGAACCACATAAAAAAGCTAATGCAGTTGTCGCTGGCGCTCATAGACTTGGCTTACCTTCCGATTCCGAACGAAAATAACATGCACACCATTCCAAGAAACCAAGCAATTATGAAAATACGAGACTTCGACGATGTCCTGGTACCTACGTACACGTTGAACGTTGACGAAAGAGCCAGTTATTCCAAAATTGTTGGTGAGTATTTGATATTCAGGTGTTTCGTAGAAAAAGAAAAAAGTGCTGACATTTAGACATGAAACAAAGTTCCTTCCTTGAAATGCTAATCTTAATGAGGCCATATTAATATAACGCACCTTGTTTGTCCAGGTATTTCGTCCTTTGGATCAGAATATCGACGAGTGGGCGGTATCCACCATCCGAAGAGGATCACTTGTAGAGGAACTGACGGCAAGCTCAGGTCACAACTCGTCAAAGGATGTGACGATCTCCGACAAGACGCAGTGATGCAGCAAGTCTTTAATATCATGAACAATTTGTTATCTACCAATAAACAAACTAGAAATTTGCTGATACGAACCTACAAAATAGTACCGTTATCCATGAGAAGTGGTATCTTGGAATGGGTGGACGATACCATGCAGATCGGTTCGTATCTGGTGGGGGAGGAGAAGCAGCTAGGAGCGCATCAGATTTATCGGCCAAGCGACAAGTCTCCGGCAGTTTGCAGATCTTTGTTCAAGGTGAGTGGCTCAATAGCGAGTTACTACGTGACGGCGATATTAATAATACAGTTTTTGGAAAAACGATGGAAAATAATTTTAGTGTAGGTAATATTTTAGTTATATCTACAGGCACAGAGGTATCAACCTGCTTAGGAACCTATGCGATTGTATTTTAAGCGGACATTTACGTAATTGAATTGTGTGCAGAGATTGGAAGAACCCAACCTCATACAAAAGTCAATAAAAATATTCTCGAACAGTCAAGCGGTGTTGGAAGCTCTTGGCTCATACCGAGCAACCTCTAAATTGGTAGCAAACTGCCAAAAACTACTCTTCTCGTTAGGAAGACTTAACAGATTGTCTCTGGTCTGGATTCCTGGCCTGGAAGGCAATGAAGCTGCTGACTCTCTTACAAAGGAGGGTGCTGCAAGCGGCTTCATCAAACCAGAACCTGTCATTGGCATTGCTTTGGGCTTTGTCAAACTAACAATGAACATCTGGATGGCAAGAAGATTATGGACTTCTAACAGAATCTTCCAGGATTGGCTAATTCCAAGGCGATTATTCACCCTTCGAATCTTAATACCAAACAGTTGTTGGGCTACAGTAGGGACGAAATACGATGTCTCACAGACCTTCTCACAGGCCACTGTCATGCAGAGACTCAGACTGTCGAAAGACAGTGTGTGTCGCCTCTGTATATGTGTGCTGTATATGTGTGAATGTATCTCATCTATATATTAATAATGCAGTATCTGTAAAAACGATTGAAACTGATTTAAGAGTACATTTATAATGAACTTATATCCAACCAATTAATGGCCCATTATAAATATTTCAACAAAAACGTTTTTCACAGGGATGTGCCGGAAAGTCAGTCGAAATTAAACTGAAGACATACAAAGATATCTGCCGATCTTTCAAACCGGTATTTCATAAATTTTTCGAAAGCTTTTTCCCTCAACCGACGATCTGGTACGAAAGGAGAAGAGCTTATATACACAGCGTCGCTACCACTAGTATGTGCGGATATATTTTGGGGATCGGAGATCGCCATGTTAGTAATATCCTGATAGACAAAACAACGGCGGAAGTCGTCCATATCGATTTTGGCAAGTATAGAACTTCGATTTTGGGGGAGACGGTGAAAAATATGACTTGTTTATATTTTATTAACTAAATATTTCATAAATTTGTTCAGGTATAGCTTTTGAGCAAGGGAAAGTGCTACCTACTCCTGAGGCGGTACCGTTTAGACTAACGAGAGATATGGTGGACGGGATGGGAGTTTGCGGAGTCGAAGGAATATTCAAAAGGTGAATTCAGACATTTCACTGAATCTTCTTTAACTAAAAAAATTTGCTGTAGGTCTTGCGAAAATACCATGGAGGTGTTGCGTCAAAATGCGCAAACTATCATCACTATTCTGGAGGTTCTTTTGTACGATCCGTTGTACGTGTGGACAGTAACAGCAGCAGAAGCCAACAGACGTCAAACCGATGATGGTAGCTATGAAAGTACCTTGTCTAGCGAGTCTACTTGTGATGAAGGTAAGAAAGAACATTCCAAAGATTTGAAAACAAGCACTTTTCCAAACATAAGAACTGCAATACTGTTCCCGACGCGGGTTTAATGAACCAAGTTGGCGTCTTTAAGATATAAAGTGTTTCTCATCCCAATTGAAGTTTATAGCTTGTGCAATTTTTGACGAAATTTATTCAGAGGTTCCATAAAGTTATCACATAACATTGATCATAGTCATAGCATGTCATTTATTTTGTTCAGATGCCACAGCAATCAACAATACAGCAGAACGAGCCTTATTACGTCTTCGGGAGAAATTACAAGGGACTGAATTGGGCCATCCTACAAGTATTGAACATCAGGTTGGCACTTTGATACAACAAGCCATTGACCCAGAAAACTTGTGCAAACACTTTGTTGGGTGGCAGCCATATTTGTAATGTGATAGTAAATAAGATAAAAATAGTTTTAAGAAAAAAAAATTACTCGAAAGTAACTGTAAACTGTTTATTATTGTGTAGTAATGTTACAGATTTGTGTTGTAAAATTACTGTTTTTCATGTTTTATATATTTTATATTCAAAATAAATATTCCTTAGGATAATAAGTTTCCCCCAGTGTTTGTTCAAGTTAATATACATTTATTTATAATTAAAACATCTATTCATTGCTGAAACTCAAGTTTCCTAGTTGCTAACATGTTCTACCACTTTATATTCAACATAGTCTCTTCTTTCTCCACGGCATGATACTGTGTGTGCAAAACGGAACTACATTTGTCGCTTTCTTGACCGCCCAACCAAGCTTCATACAATTCCATGACGGTTTTATTTTCCTCTGGAGACTGACACGGAAGAGAGTTGTACATGTTTTCCAGTTCCGTCGTCAGTTCTCTTACAGTAGATCCGGTCTTTGGTCTAACTTGAGCACCTCCATTCAAACATCCTAAGGAGAATACAAGAAATCAAAGATGATAATATTAATGATATATGTATTAGAATTTCTCCCAATGAGCACAGTATGTGTAATTGTTGCCGAGTAGAGAGGACTGGATCCTCCTGTCGCAGATAGTTGTTGGTTCACAGATGCATCAAAAACACCTTTCGGTTCTAGTGAAGGTGTTTTCAGTCGCGGACCCAGGACAGAGATATCAACCTGCTTAGGAATCTATGCGACTGTATTTCAAGCGACAGTTTGCAGATCTTTGTTCAAGGTGAGTGGCTCAATAGCGAGTTACTACGTGACGGCGATATTAATAATGCAGTTTTTGGAAAAACGATGGAAAATGATTTCAATATAGTTAATATTTTAGTTATATCCACAGGCACAGAGGTATCAACCTGCCTAGGAACCTATTTTAACCGGAAATTTACGCAATTGAATTGTGTGCGAATATTGGAAGAACCCAACCTCATACACAAGTCAATAAAAATATTCTCCGACAGTCAAGCGGCGTTGCTCATGGCTCCTACCGAGCAACGTCTAAATTGGTAGCAAATTGCCAAAAACAACTCTCCTCCATAGGAAGGATTAACAGATTGTTTCTGGTCTGCATTCCTAGCTATACTGGCCTGGAAAGCAATGAGGCTGCTGAATCCCTTGCAGAGAAGGATGCTGCAAGCACCTTCCTAACGCTGTTCATACGAAATCATTCGATGCACATCGTCCATTGCTCAGTATTTGTCCGGATTCATAGTATGTGAGATGGTTCTTTGGGTTTTTTTATTCATTTTATTCATTTTGCTTTGGAATTACCACTTTTGATTCGTTGTCGCACTCGATCGCAATCATATCCCAGCAGAACGGGATGGGCTCACAATTCCAACCCAGTCGGACGAAAACTGACGAACAATACGGGCCAAGTGGACGCGGTCCCCAACCGATCCAGGTGTTTGGATCATTCGTGCGTTGTACGAATTTTGACGAATTGATTTCGCAACTTATCGCAGCTTTTCGCTTCCAGTGGACGAGAAGCATAAGTTGTATTGTGTAATAGCTGTAACAATTCATCACTGTAAAGTAATAGGGTTCATTCCGTGAATAAACAGTTATAGTAACCCTAATATTCTACAGGTTATGAGTCTTAATAAGGACTTCATTATCAAAAGTTAACTTGATGCCAGTCGTCCCAAAAAATACTTGCTTTCCATACTGCTTGCGAAAATGCTCACCTGACGGGCATGCCATAACCTCAACATACTGATACTGCGACTTTCCTCTCTTCAGTTTCTGTACCAAATTCTGTATGTTCCTAAATCCGTTAGCGATAGCGAATCTCAGTAATACCTTACCGTCTTTCTGGAACAAAACCTCTTTGAAATCTGGATTCCTAAAACAACACCACGATAACTATCGCCCATACAGCCAAAATTTCAAAGCACCTCAAGCTCTTGTACTCCAAATTATCGCACTCTTCCCCGAACAACTCTCTAGCTGCATATTTGAAGATTTGGTCGGCGTACCCACCAGAACTAGATCCTATATGCCTCGTCAGGGAAGGTGCAACGTCGCTGTCGGGCTTAGGAATCCAAGGTTGGGAGAGTTTTGAATCCGGTAAAGAGCCCAAAGACACTCCGTCTTTATCCATCATCTGTTCCAACTCGACTGAAACGATCGAGAATAATGTATCTGCCAACTATGTTAAGCGGATTCACCTACTTGCGGTTATCACACAATCCACTTCCGGGCTTTGGGTATCTTTGTTGAAAAAATCTTGGCGCGAGGCTTCCAGTTTCTTATCGTAACATGGCATGACGGTAACGTGGTAAATCTGGCGATCCCCGAGGTTATGACCAACCCACTGCTTTATGAGAGACCCCATGATTTGCTGCGGCGATTTTGTTGTGGATATAAATGGTAAAATGTAGGATCCGTGTGTTTTTTCAGCGTAGCATACCCACCCTAGAATAATAATAACTTTTATTGATTTCAAAGACCCATAAAGAATAAAATTAGGTCAAATTGAAAAATGTAAGTTTGGAATCGTGTATTTTATGTGGATTTCTTTCCTCATTCAAGTTAGGGGGGATTACCGAATTGGCATTTTAAACCTGAATGATAACACCAGTAAGTAGGTTATCATTTTACAACCTCTATTTAATTTGAACCAGCAGAAAACATATTCCCTGATCTCACACAACCAAGGTTTTTTCAAGCAGACGATCATGTGATAACTTCCTCAAATTGTGATATAGTCGAAGTAAACGATATTGTGCACATTTGAAGTTAGCGGCACTCGCAAAGGCCAAAAAACCAATACATAGAAATGAACCGGCTGCGAACTAGTCCACGTGGACTGTAGAATTGGCTGTTCGTATTGGATAATTTTTCCAAAACCGAGTTTTATGATTGGCCGAAGAGTCCTAAAACTAAATTTGAAGTCATGTTACGGAGACGAATAAAAATCTGGGAATGCGGGATGGCTATCGCCGACGTGTTCAGTTCAGGAACTGATGGCGATTTGAGTGTTGAAATTCAATGTTGGTGCAGTTACAATTGCTTAAAATTTTTGTGGAAAAAACTTGGGAACTGCAATGTTGACTATCATAAGAACATGGAAGCTAAAATTTTCGAGGAATGTTTTGAAAACATTTTGATCCCAAATTTGGTTGTGAATAGTGTAATAGTTCTTGACAACGTTTCATCATTCGCGATAGCTTATCAAAGTACCGAATAAAAATTTGAGGAAAGATGGAATACAAAGTTTTTTATTCGATAACAATTTGTATTTTGAAGATTACTATTTGAAAATGTGTATGCTTGAGAGTATTGCTGAAAAGTATGGACACACCATACTAAGACTTCCCCCCCTATTTTTGTGTGTTCAATCCCTTCGAGTTGATTTGGGCAAAATTGAAACAAAGCATCAGGCGTAAAAATCATTTTCCAAAATTTGATAAAAAGGTGATAGAGCTAATTAAAGAAGAAGTATCCAATATTACCAAAGATGACTGGCAGAAAAGAATTGAAAAAGTAATTTTAGTTGAAAAAGACTATATGGAGATTGAACACTTCCATATTAATGGTGAAAATAAATTCATTATTGATTTAAATTAAGACAGTGATAGTGAAACAGAGAATATGGAAGAGGAATTATCAGAAGCTTTCCAAGAAAGTTAGTGAAGTGTTTTTGAAGCGATCAATTATCACCGTATTATTTGAATCCCTACTTTTCCACTCACCTATATAAATGAAGTATTTATATAGTTATTGTGATTCTTATATAATCAGAAATGATTATTGATTAACGAAATTAGTTAGCTCCCTAACTATATTATTAAAGGGGAGCTGTTGAAAGGTAGGTTGCACTATATCGTTTACTTGAACTCGGCCTATATGTTTTTTTTTTTGTATCTAATTCATGAATAATTCTGATATAGTTTTCTGTGGTTGCCATAGCTGTAGATTTCAATTTCATAAACCGTGCTGTTCTGTTGGAATTTTCAATGAAATGCAAGGAAGAAATTCGATTTCTCCAACATAAGAAAAATAATAATGATAATACTTCAATACCCTTTTTGACAGCTAGTTGGATAGGGACAGTTCACATGTTTGTAAACACTGAAACTACTTTAAAAAAAAACTTGTAACCCAAGACTTGAAAACTGTACATAAAACGTTATTTCTGTGAAGGAATACCTAAGTAATCTAACCTAATCTAACTTTTTGCTACATTGAGTGCTTCAGAAAATAAATGTTTTGAAGGAAAAGTTTATAATAAAAATGAAAGGCTTCAACAGCTCACTACATATTGTTTTCATGTTATTAGGTTGTTTCAAAAGTTTTGTCCGTTTTTATATGAGTCTAGTTCTTACTTCTTCACTTTAATCAAAATAGGCGCCATTTGAATCACTGCAATTTTACCAACAAAACACAAGTAGTAGCTGTAGTAGGTATTTATTTATTCATTTAATTTATGTGAGTGTAATTAAAAAGTAATGTTAAATTGAAAAATTAAAAATAATATATAATTATTTCGAAAAGTCAATATAACATCAATGATTTTTAAAAGTTGAATTAATGAAAATGAGAAGTATACAGATGTCACAATAAATGAATAAATAAATAAAACTTTAATAATTATAGATACAGCTCCACTCATACACACATATTAAAATTTATTATCTTCTTTTGATATGCTGCAATAACGCTTGTTTGAAAGTGTGAATACTTGTGTTTTCTCAAAAAACTAGGCAGTTCGTTAAATTCCACAATACATAAGAATGGATATTTCGATATTGTCTTCAGACAAACAAAAAATTTTCTCATTCAATAAGAATACAATTCATAAAAACAATGAAATTAAAGAGAAGGTGAAAAGTATCTGCTTAAAGCGTTTTTTCCATACAAAAAACTATTGCTCCAATAATGAATCATTATTACTATCATCTGTTTAAATACCCGGACAACTGGAGGCTAGCATGGGTAAGACATTCTTCGTTCCATGACTCTCTACTGTGCGGTGTCTTCTGACAAACTCCTTTTGTGATTCTAATAGTGCAAAATCATCAGCAATCGTCATATCAACAACCATATCGGCGCCAAGTTGCTTGAAATAATACGTTAGTTTTGAAGCACACTCATTTGGTGATAAGCCGTAACGAAGTGCCAGAGACAGTACAGGCTGGATTGATAACGAGACAACTATCAATTTTGCCAGTCCGCCGTCCTCCTGAAACAGAACTGACATGATGAAGAATCTATTCGGAATAAGCAAAAACTGATTGAAATTAATGCAAACATACATAAAACAACTACATAAAAGCAAGAAAGTGTGCCAGCACATTTTAGAGGTGTAAAAAACTTCATGAAGTTATTATCTGCAAGACATTTTTAGAATCTTTTCAACTCCTCTTATAATATAATATGTTTAGCATGTTTAGTTAGTTTGTTGTCGAAAAAAATGGACCAAGTAACTTGCGTCAAATTTTGTGTAAAATCAAAGGACTTGGAGAGAATATTAGATTCAAATCTACCCAGAGTGAAATGCGAAGTGCATTAATCCAAGATGGAATAGACTGATGAAAGGACGGCGTTTTGCGAAGATTGAGGAGATAAAAACCGAATCCCTGAGAGAGCTAAAAAAAGAGAATGATGAATAAAAAAAATTGTTTTTTGGGAAAAAGTAACATTCCCCTTATTTTTCGAACAGACAGTGTAGATTTATACTGACAACAAAATTTAAAGTTATCAACATGAAACTCTCGCAAACTATAATAGGGTATATTCGCAAGAAAATCTTCAGTTGCATTTCTGATTTATTATGCACTCCAAATTAAGGTAGACAAAGAAAGGAATTCAGAGTCTGGCATGTGGCATAATTAGATGAAACTGAGGGAAGTTCTGCTCTGTGTTTATATACTAGACAAGGTGTCTCCAATATGAAAAGAGTATACAATGACAAGATTTTGTGCCCAAGACATGAAGGCCTGCAAAAATCACGATGCCTGACCTTACAAAGAATACTTAGTGCCCTCTTCTGGAGTATAAACACACTATAAATGGACCGGAGCACATACTCCCAGAAAGGAATATCTCAGGCGAGATTCCACAAGTGAATGATACACAGTTTTAGTTTTACACGAATTCTTTCAGATATTTACTGGATTCTACTGTGTAGGAACGTAGAATTTTATTAGTTTCTTTAGTAAATAAGTAAGTATTCTTACCGAATAAACAAATCCATCATTTTTATTATAATAATATAGTTTCTGTGTGCATCAATATTAGTCGTAGTTGTGTTTTGTACGTTAATTGCTCATATTACTCATATATATTTAATTATTTGACGTTACTTTATATATATTCATTTTTATATTTCTACTGATGAATAACAATTATTGTGGATATTAAAGACACATTCATAGGAAATGTACCATATTCGCCTTTTTGTTTTCTTCAAATACTCTTAATAACTCCTCTTGACTTTGTTGGGATACCAGTATGCTCTCAGCTGACGTTATACAACCAGAACATGCTAAACAATCAGCCAGGGTGATTTCGACTTTTTGCAGCTTGTGCTTCGTTCCATCCTAAAAGAGTTCAGGATCAGAATACTTTATTGGTGCCTTAGTGTTGTTCTTACATATTTTAAAAGCAGTTTGGATTTTTACAAATTCATAGTGAAATTCAATGAAGCTGATTACGTACCTCTTCAATTTGAAAATAACCGTCTTCCTGTATTTTTATTTTGGACCCAGTTGAGCTTGTAGTTTTCTTAATTTGAACTGGTTTGATGCATTCCTAAAAGTATGGAATAACAATTTATTCAGAACATTATTTAACGTACCTGTGAGGGCGTAATAAAATCATCTAGGTCGGTAATCTGTAGGGCTCCGCTAAAACGTGACATTCTAAATGGTTTTCAAAAGATAAACCTAGGTTATATTGTCATTTTATTTTATAGGTTAGATTTTTTTTAGATGTAACATATTGCCAGTGACGGAATAATAAATATGGACTGGTTATTAGAGAGAGAACATCGACTCCAACAACTAAAAAAAGATGGCATACGTCACTTATACACTAACGTCATGATGTTTTACATGTTGTATATTTCCCTGTGAAAAATTTGGGATTTGATTTGTCACATGGACAGGTACTTCACACTGATCGGCCTACCACATGCAAGATTAGCAACCATTAAAAAAGTACCGTTACATTTCACTAGTATCTGGAAAAAGATGTTCATCTTGAGCGGTGACTGAACAGATAAGCTGTTAATGGCAGTGTAACCACATATTATGAACTGTAATTTCAGCAGATTTGGTCATCAATTACAATTGTCACTCAAATTGAAATGAAAATGATTTTAGATTAGTTTTTGGGAAGGATCGCACGTTAAAAGGTTATTCTCAGCTCATACAAGTTTGAAATTTTGACGTTTTCTGTAAGTGGGGAGCAAAAGCTGGTTAATTGAATAATTGAGTTCAAACAGATTTACATTCAGTTGTACGAATCAGCTTTTTACCATTCGATGTCACCATTTATTTATACACTAGCGCCCCCATCCATAAATGTTTTCCCCGTTGACGTACCTGGTATCTGGTATCTGTCAATCTGACAATTCGAGGTGGAGAAGTTGTGTGAAGTTGTGCTGATGAATGAAAGTTTGGGATGCGAAAACCACTTGAAATACTTCTAGAGCAAGTTTTTAAAATACTTTAAATATTACCATAAGTGAAGTCCACTTCTAACGATATAAAATGCTTCAATTATGCTTGTTCATTCATGAGAAAATGATTGTTTTACACACAGTGTCCTGATCCAAGGTTTTGGCAAACAAAAAATCTAACCAGTTTTTGTGATGTCTGCTGATAGTGCAGTAATCTGAATCATAGCTCTTTGAAATGCCTTGCACAAAGTGCAGGTCGGATTTCAATCTGTTTAATTGGAAAATTAAATGCGGGGAATGCGAAGACAAGTATTGCAATAAATGTCTGAGGAGAAAAGAAGGGTGAGTACAAGTTACATTCTTGAATATTCCACAACAAACAATAACACAACCTCGCTGCATAATTTTACTGAAGCTGTTGATACATACACAGTGTTTACATTCATATTTACATATACAATTTTGCCATAATATTTAACTTATACAATTCCCATCAAGTCAAATGCTTTCCTCTCTTTAGAAATCAGGTTCAATTTAAGGACTATAATGAAACCTTTTGAATTTTGTATATCTGTATAACTAAGGATGGGAATGGGAAGGAAGTCTTTTTTACAAGATGAAACTACTCCCAAGTTAAAGGACACCATTTATCTTTAATACATTTTACATTAGAGCCATTACAAGATTTGAATTTTACGTGTTTCAAACTACTGAGTGATTTCTGTTTGTGAGGTTATAGTCAATTTTGAGGATGCCAGGGAGTAAGAAAGAAACTCTTTGGTATTGCGTCAAACTTTAGGAAATGTTTATTTCCTTCTTCAGGACTTACTAAAAAATTGTGAACAAATTAAAAACTCAAAAACACAGTTACAATTTCATAGACCAGATGAGAGTACTTACTAATCATTTGAGAGAAGCTAGTTCGCTCATAGCACAGGTACGCATGGCCAATCATTTTAAAATTAAGTTCACATTGAATGGAATTATGTATTCGATCGATCCAGGTGTAATATGTACTGTTTGCAATAGTAATAAGGCCGAAACGTTATTTCATATCATCTTCGAATGCCCGATTTACACTGTTATGAAACAAAACAAACAATGCTTTCAAAATTTGGAAGAACTTATTCATGCTTTACAGAATATAACTATACCGATAGCCGAAGAAATCGCAGAATATATCTGGAACAAACGATTTATAACTTTTATGCGTCTCACTAAAAAACTAAACATGCCAAACAGCTGAAAATGTGAAAATATGTTCGCTATAAGACCGCAAAATTTAAACATTCACATAATTTTTTGAACAGACTTCGTATGTATGTGTTTTCTGGGTTTGTTTCAATATTAATCTAAGTGTTTTATACAATAATACACTATTTCATGTTTTCAACTAAGTAGGAGTTTTAAAAAAATAATTGTTCAAACCTGACTTCAACAAAATTATTGAATTTCACTTGTTAGTTATCCAATATAAAAAATCATGAAATAGCTTTGATCGATTGTTTTTGTTTTTTCTCATCATTTCTCTTTATATTTCATTAATAATTACATTTTACTTATTGTTGACAAAATTTTTCCAACCTCAATTCATTTGTCCATCTCTAGTAACAATACCTAGTTTGTTTTTTGGGAAAGAAAGTTTTTGGCTTTCTACTACTCCATCTTGATACAAAAAAAGGATGTGGGAATCTTCCAAAGAAAGGAAGGAAGTAATCAATTTGAAAATCAGTAACTCTATAAATGGGTGTGTAGATCATGCAAAGAAGTAACTTTCAGACACAAACTGGAAGAAAGTCCTCCTGAAACAGCTACTTTCATATAAACATTGAATTATACAAAAGAAAAAAATTCTTTCGAAACAAATACTTTTATACGAACACTGAATTATACAGAAGATACTTTTCTCTACTCATTTTGTATTCCAAACATTCGTTATGGAATAAATACAGATATCATTCACATAAGTTCTACTTTAAATGATTGGTAACAAATTGCACTTACATGGAACA
>WOGO01000437.1:8250-23906 GCA_015342085.1 Leptinotarsa defecta | reverse complement strand
ATCACAGCTGATCACAGAGACTCGTTCGTGATGGGGATGAAGATGATGATTAATTAATCAAAAAATTGATGGATGTAGCCGTTACTACGTGGTAGGAAATCATAATGAAGAAAAGAGAAATTAAGCTTTCTATATTTTCACCACTTTTATTTGTAACTAACGTTACTGCAGTTTCGTCCTATAAGGACATTTTCAAACTTATATATTGTATAAAATTGAAAATATCCTTATATATTGTATATAATTACATTTTCAAACTTATATATTGTATAAGTTTGAAAATGATCATTCCAAACGAATTTAATATATCAATTTTTTTGGATTTAAACTGTTAATAACGTGATCGATATTGAAGTAACCGCCAATAATTACGTAATTAAACTTCGTTATTGCTAAGGATAATCATTTATAGAACTGTTTGAAAAATGTTCCAAGTTATTCGAATCAAGTGGATGGCCTACAGATATTTACAATGAAATATCCACTATTTTGTACACTTGTAGACTCAAGGTGAGTAAGCTTTACTTTATTGCTTACATTGGATTTGGGGCACTAAGCCTTTTACAGTCAGTAACACCCGGCTTTATTTGGCTTGGTCCGGCAAGGCTATGGTGTTGTAATTTTTTTTGGAAATGTATAACGGGCCAAATATCTGGGTTATATGCCTCAAGATTCGAGAATGAAAAAAAACTTCAAATCACGCTGAGAGACGATATTTTATTTTTAGTATTTTACAGGTAAAATTTATTTGGGGAGCAGATTTCTTCTGGAAATTTATGAGGGAATCTAAATACGTCATGATAATGACATCTTGTTATATTCATTCGTGACAGTCAGCTCCACACTTGAAGCTTTCTTCGTTTTCAATACTGCATTTGCTGAAGCATCCTTTCCGCTCTGGGAAATCATCATCATCTGTTCAGTTCACTGAATGAAATTTGTCTGGCTTGTCCACCATCCTGAATTTATTGCGAACGTATTCATCCAACGTGATATAGAAATTTCTATACCAATATTTACATAAAAAAGTTAGTTCACAACACAAAAAAACACCTGTGGTATTTCTTATTCTTATGTATTCGTGAAGAAATTCAAAGAAATTTGGATTAACCATTCATCCATATGTATATTTTATGTCAGTTTTATCACAATTCACATCTACCTTTCAATTCACATTGTCTTGTTTTAGAACACTATACTATCACATGAACAGTAATATTAACGGAATCTAACGGTTTTTGGAAAAGCTTCGAGCAGAATTATACTTCATGAGAGTTCCATCGAATGAAAGTTTCCATCTAAAATACCATTCGACTTTTTACATTGCAGGGTTTCTACGATACGATACGATACGATACGACAAACACTGAATCTCCATTTTGATACTCTCTAGTTATAAGTGCCCTATTTATGTTTCTCGTTAACGTTTCTCTTTCTACTGAGGAGATGTAAATGTAGTTGGATCATATTGAAAGGGTATATTTTTTTAAGAAAATGACTTTTAGGACAGAAAGTTTTTGGCCTTCCACTTTTCCATACTGATAGAAAAAATGTCGGAATCTTTCGAAGAAAGAAAGCAATAAATTTCCTTCCATATATTATGATAACACCTCATATTCTTGTGATCCACTGCTTGGAACCTATGGTGTATAGTAATGAATATTACTGGAGTTTTTTCCGAACACCGGCCGAAAATGAATTAAGCGTCGAAGTTGTGCCTCACCCACCATACTCCCTAGACCAGTCCCCAACCGACTACCATGTTCTCTAGCACTTCCCTACGCGGATAGAACCTTCGCCAATCAGGACGGCCTTTGTCGACTTCATCGAATCACGAGCACCCAATTTTTATGGTGACGGAATCAATCTACTCGTTCAACGTTGGCAAAAGTGCATTTGGCCCTTATTTAGATTGAATTAAATAAGTTATCACTGAGTAATTACGGTTTCAAGTAGACTCACAAAACGAATAAAACTTTTGAAACAACCTAATAACTTCGAATACACAAAAGTAAATTCTAAATATGTATAGCTAGTGTTAGGAATCACACGTTAGAAGGTAAGACCTCGTTAGTCCCTAGCTCGCACAAGTTTCTCAACTTCTGAGAGTTGTCGTTCGTATGGGGGCGACAACTGATTAACGGAAAAACAGAACAAATTTGAACAGTTGTGTAAGGTTGATGAACCGCTTAGTAAACTTTGTCATTGTTTGAGAGTTTAATAAAAACCGGGTAGTCATTGGATCATGATATTTGACTCATATACATCCAATTGAACATACTACTGTTGGGAAGAAGTGCCAACCCCATTTATCACACGTTGTAAAATTCAAGATCCATGATATGTTTCCTTCATTTTCTCGAGTGTGGAGTGTAGTTTACTCTATATTTGGTAATTCATTCTATTACACACGAGTATTTAGTTGTGATTTAGTATAACATATTGTATTGTAAACACATCTTATATGCGATTGTCCCCTATAAAATGATAAAAATAAGATTGTTTCAATTCACATTTGGTGAGTTATGAATATTATTGGTGTTTTATCCCAATCCCAATCCTTATTTTCAACACCTCGATACATGTTTCAATCACCAAGTGACCATCTTCAAGAGGAAGATTGAAGTAAATCTGTATACAATGTTGTCCTTATTTATATCATACCTGCTAGGTACCTAGGTGTTAATTGTCTTAAAATTAATTTTACAATGTTTTGAAACTTTCAAAAGTAGTTGTTTCGGCTTTTTCTGAAAGTGATTTCTATGTTTTTTGTGTCCATCTTTGTAAATACATTCATTTTGAACCTAATTATTGCTCTCTTCCTCCCTTTGGAAGTTCCTCACAATTTTTGTTTGGAGAGAATCAAGAAGCCAAAAAGTTTTTTCTCAGAAACTATTCTCTCCACTAACCAGTCAGAGTTAGGTTATTATATGTTTATGTAGCCCTTGAAATTGAGACTGATTTGAAAAATATTGTGAAAACGTCATCATTTTCAAAACGAAAAACAGGCTTTTTTCAAAGTATACAAATAAAACTATTCACTAGTAACGTCTTTGGAAACAAATCAAATGTGATACTGAAGTAATCATGACCAGTATTACTCTCTCGCGATGAAGGAATCACATTTGAGTTGATCTTCATAAACCGTATATTAATGAATTCTCAACGTGGTGCATAACCCACAAATTACCCTCATGCATAAACCGGAACAGAACGAAGATAATAACTCGTTACTCCAAGAGGCTTAGCAATAAAGTAACATGTACGAGTAATATGCACATGGATTCTGCTCACGGAAATCCAATATACTAGATGTATTATAATCTGTTATTCTGTTGGCAAATGTATGCATAGGTCTCGATGTAGGTCTTCGTTCTCTAATCCGATAAAATTTGATGAATATATCATTCTGAATATGATTCTCGTTAGTCTAGTGCCATTTGACATAATTTCAGTTCACCCTAATCAATAATTATAATTGAGAAGTAATTTCTGTAATAGTAATTCACGATTAGAGCCAAGTTGCGCCAGTAAATAGTTTTAGAGTTAAAAAAATCAATCTCAAAAACTGATGCAAGGAATTCAAGGTCTTCAAAATTATTCTTGGGGAGCGGAAAAAAAACGAAAAACGTCTTATCTTCCACAACTAAAGGTCCAGTGTTTCATTATTTCACTTTTGCTGTGAGAATACAGGTAGGAAAAGTGGTTTGGCTAGGCACGATTTGCGCTCTCCCACATTCCATTTTGCATATAATTATAGTTCTGTTGATTTCTTCTTCGAATTGGAGTTTCATATGAAAAAAAACTTCAGTCATCAAAATAAAAGCCTGGATTTTTTTCCGTTTCTGGAGCTATTAATTGAAGGCTTCGAAAAAGATTCCAGCTAGAAAATTTAAAAAATCAATAATTGTTCAAGTAACACTTTACTGTCAAATTTTACAAAAGCTTTCTCAGGTGTGTTCATACTAACTGAATTCTATGTAAAAAGTGCTTTGTATAATATGACAATCCGGATGTATATAACCTTCCACCTGATTAATGACTTATGATTTCATACGAGTTCAGGTATGAACTAACTGAACATTCAAATTTCTGAAAAGAAATTCCACACACTCATCAATAGAAGAAGTTTTCAATTCCACAATATTCGGTCATTTCGTAGATTCTGAGAATTCTCAAATTCATTATTTTCCAAGCATTCTGAAAGATCGAATTTATAATCTTCCTCTTGCGAATATAACACGTCACAGTCATGCTTTGAACTCCAGCCCTCTGTTAAAAAATGGTATAGAAATGTAGAATCAACCTTTTTATGCAAGACACTACTCAGCATGGTCCTTTACCGGTTATGGAAAGACAAAAACCATAAGTCAACTTATATACTGTTAATCTATCTAAACATTGATGAAGCAATGGATTTTTTTCAAATATTTTTTTTTCCATGGTTTCAGATTCTTTAAATTTTTCATTCGCATTTTTCGCGAAAAATTGTTTTGAACAAATGCGTTGTTTATGATATAATTGAAAAAATTGTCATTGTGATAATTGATATATGAAAATGAGGATATTTGGAAAAAATAATAAATACTTTCTCCTCAATAGAACAGAACCACACTGGTTTAATCATCTCCTGATTATGCTGACTGGGTTATTTTTTCAATTATCTCATGTACAATGCATTTTCTGTAACTTTTTCAGATTTTGACCTTGCTAATTGTTCATACAGAATGGAATATTGAATTTTATCAATTTCTCCAGTGAGGAAACTTCCTAAAGAAAAGACCCCAAAAAAAGCTCAGGCTTCAATTTCAGAAATTATCAAGGTTTCCACGTGTTCTTTCAATTTGGAGAAAAATTATTGACAAAAACATAATCAGGGGGAGAATTTCAATAAATATTGCTTGTTGGCGGATGATTGCTTGTTCTTCTATTCAACTAGTATGACTTTTTTCGGTTTTTCGGAGATTTTTATGTTTGAACGATTTCAGGTTGCTTTGAAAGCAGTATGAACTCCCAATGAATCTAATTGAATGTGAGAGTGTGCTGTGTGATTTTGGAGCAAACTTAAAGTGTATAAGCGTTGTATTTTTGTCTTTTATATTATAACATGCTGATGTCATTGATATGTATTATAGTCATGTGTGGGTAATTGAAATATCTGTTTTTGGTGGTCGTACATATTTAGTCACATTCAGAAGATTCAATGTAAAATGAAATACTTTTCGAATAGAGGGCGTTAGACGGAAACATGGGTGTTTTTTTTTATTATCAATAACCGTGCTTGTTGATCATTACCATAGCAGACAAATAACGACTGATAACTATTCAACATGAAATCAATTGACATTTTCAATTAAGGGAGTGATAGTGCGAAAGTGATTTTGAAAATGTGTCTTACGCAATTTACAATGAGCAGCTGCTGCTCAAGCACAATCATTTTCTGAGAAATTAAAATCCAGGTGCGAAATGAATACTTGAGAAACAATTACATTTTGGCTTATTTGGCGTAAAAGTCTGAAAATGTTAACATAGCCACTATAGCAAAAGTTATCGCATTTCTTGAAAGAAAGAATTTTGTTTATAGAGTGAAGGAATCACAAGTCCTGAGGTATTAGCGAACAGATCAACAAATTCATTTGTGAAACATATCAAAAGTTGAAAGTATTTCTACGATTGTAGAATAACTAACAACAACAACAATTATTGGGTTAGCCGATGTGTGTAGACGAACAGAACTAACAAAAATCTCATTTGTTCTCATGATCGACAATTATAATTCAGTGTTCATATAAAAGTATTTGTTTCGTAAGATTTTTTTTTTCGTGTAATTCAATGTTAATAGGAAAACAGCTTTTTCATAAAGTTTTTTTTCAGTTTTTGTTTAGAAGTTACTTCTTTGCATGATCTACACATCAAATTTTTTTTTATCAATATGGAGTAGTAGAAATCCAAAAACTTTTTTTACAAAAATTAATCACGTCTAAAAATATAACCCTTTCAATTCAAAAATGATGTTGTTTGTGAAAATACAAAATTCTAAAACACATATTAATGTGGTCAAGGAAACTAGCTGTTTTATAGGCAATAATCATCTTCACGGCGATTTTATACTCCACTCAACAGATTATTCATATGAATTACAAACAAAAAAAAAGGTTCAATTCAGCCTGTATTCACAGTTTTGCCAAAGTGTTTGTCAAACTCCAGTGATTTTAGTTTGTGATAATGGTGGAAACATCACAAATATGAAGAGACACTATTTTTATTTCAGATAATCCAAGAAATATCAGAGAGGCATGATATTCCGTTGAAAATCATCAAAAAGACTGTAATTTACCCAAACTATTACTTTCAATCACTAATTTGCGTCGTCCTACGCATTTGGCCAAATTCCACAAATTGAATACAATCCGTACAAAAAAGAGCCCATGTAGAGTATTATTGGGTATCATTACTATAAAATGTGTATTGCGAATTTGAGGTTGTGCGTTTATTCAATTATACTCAACAATTTTGTTTTCAATTCAACAAAGAACTGAAATCATTCTTATTCATGGAAAATGTCGAAGATGCTCAAGAAGAATGGCTACAATAATCAATGGAAGATTTCCCAACAGTAATTTAAGTCAAAAATATGTCCTGAAATTGGTTGCTTAGTTTGATGAAACTGGTTTTGTTGCTAGTAAATAAGCAGCACGAATATGACTTTCAAGCACCCTTCAAATCGCTCAGTATTGTGGAATGACGACACGAAATATTTCACGGAGTAAGGAAAGCTCTAAAGTTAATGAATTTCACCCGTTTGAAATGAACATTCTACAGAACATTGGAATTTTATGATTTCATGAACGTGAACCAAAATATTTTGCACAATATTTGTTACTTTTAGGAAAGAACTTTTTAGGAAAGTTCACACATTGTATCCAGAGAAAGTGACAGTTTGGACTGGTTTTCAGGAAAAGCATTATTGGACCTTCATTTGTTTAGGAAAATCTAACTGGTGAGCTCCATTTCAATCTGTTTCGAGAAATAATAGACCCTTAATGAAAATGAGTTTAAAAAATCGAATTGATTTGTCATTTAACATGATTTGGCAGGACGATCGCATTCACTTCCAACAAGATGTAGATTCATCACACTACTTTTTTTGTAATTAGACATTCCTGAAATCTAAGTGTAATGACGAGACGAGTGTGATGTCGTCAGCAAAGCAATATATTGGATTCTTGTTTTTTTACAATAAATCGTTGATATACAGGGTTATTCAAATTCGTTTCTGTACATGAGGATCTCGTAAACGATGAGAGATAAGAGTGTCGGTTAAATTTTTGGAAAAGTTGCGTATTTGATGACGTAAAAAATCGAAAATAGCTTCATTAATATTATTATTATAAATGTTTGAATTGGAGTCCTTCCTTTTCGAGACAAATAATGGTGTATTGAAAAATAGGACTTACGCTGACAGAGAGATAGAAAATGTGGGAGATTCGAGATTGAGAATTTTGAATAATTTCGCAACAATGCAGCAAATAAGTGTATTAAGGGCAATAAATAATATGAAAAACCGAATTCGAAAATGTCTCCAAATGGAAGGACTCCAATTGGAACATTCATTGCGCCATTAATTTTTTTGTGTATATAAATTACTTCATGTCAATTTTCATTACAATTATAGTGTTCGTTTCGGATGTTGATATTGCTATCATATCTTTTTCTGCTCATCAGAACACATATAATATATTTTTGTTATAGATATGTTTCAGATAATCATAAAAGGTTCTTTTATTCGAAGTTCATTGTAGAAAATACTCAGAGCAATGGAAATATGAAAAAATATGAATAGGAACCTGGAAATGAAAAAAAATTCTTTCAAAATTCTATGGTACATAGGGAGACGTGGAAGTTGCCATTGTCTTTTTATTTAACTCAGTCAACCAATTTCAAGGACCGTGATTTAAAAGGGAATAATTCACCCAATTATAATCAAATATTACTGAAACATCCAAAAACTACAACAACAAATACAGGTCCGTATTTAAAAATTTAAAGATGGGGGTGGCCAAGTAAGATAACACCCTGATAGCGCACATCTAGTTCCAATAGCAAAATGTGGACAGATTTCTAATATGTTTGCGAATAGAGAAGATGAAGGCGAAAAAATAATTTGAGATTTTTTGGTTTTATCTGTATATCTCCAGAACCAAAAGAGCTATATTCGATTTTTTCACATCATTGAATAGGTGTCTAAAATACGCAGCTTTGCCATAATTTAGCCGACACTCTATATCTTATCGTTTACAAGATCTCCATGTACAGAAACGAATTTGAATAGCCCTGTATAATAAAAAGTGGGTTGGAGACAATATGGATCCTTGGAAAACACCAGCGTTGATGTTGAAAGTATTCGCGAGATATCTCTCGATGGCCACTTGAAGGAAACGTTCTTCCAGGAAGCTGAAGGGCCATACACAGAAATAATCCGATAAGTCATAGTATCGAAGTTTGGCCAGCAAACCATCATGCCACACACGGTCAAAGGCTAAGCGCAATAGCACTTGACTCTCCATGTTTCTCGATTGCGTTATTTTAAATATGGGTGACATACGATAGAAGGTCGCCTTCCAACAAGAAGAAAAAACCCCTTTTTTGTGGGGGAGGTTGAAAAGTTTGCAAAATACTGGCTCTTCTTGAGGACCAGGCGTCTTATTGATATTGAGCTATTTGAAAATTTGCCTGACTAGAAGCCGGCATTGTGGATTCTAGGAATAATAGGTGGTGCCTTTCTCATAAAATCGTCTGTGGAGTGGGACTCAAATTGTCTACTATCTGTAGACAAGCTTTTTCTATGGCTCTTGTTGCAATTGAACAATCCGCTTGTGATAGTGGTGGATTTGTGGATTTTGAAACAGTAACAGTTTTGGTTACCGACCAAAAGGATCTAGACCCGTTGGGAATTGGCAAGCAGTTTGTCTATAATTCTCTGATTGTGAAGTTCTTTGTTTTCATTGATCCCAAATTTGCAGCTGTTGCGAGCATTAACAAACCTAGTTCGGTTTTCGACACTGCCGGTAGGCGAAATTTCTGGAGGCGACAGCTTGCTCGCAGTATTTGTTGAACCAAGATTCACCGTTAGAAAATCGTTTCATTGAAATAGGAAAATATGCAGCCATAGATGATAGAATAACTTCCGTGACTTTAGAAGCACAAGTTGATGGATTTCTAGAGCTGAAATGAATATCTAGTCAGGGGAGACTTCGGAAATGATCTTAAGATCCTCCCATTCAGCTGATCTATAATGCGAGGCTCAGATTGTTCTCCAACATTTTTCGGTAATTTACCCCACACTAAAAAGAGTTTGTAATCAAAAGATCTCAATGGAGATCTTACGGTGAATGTGTAAATATCTGGATTGGTTGTTAGGTATAGATCCATAAGACTAGCATATTCTCCATCAAGGTCAGGAATCCTGGTTGGCTCACTTATAATCTAAGTAAGTCCGCTGCTTATTACAAAAGTTTTAATTTCGCAACCTTGTTAATCGTTGATGTTTGAAAACTTGAGTGATTCTATATTGTGGATATTGAAGTCGCCGAATATGTAAATTTCGTCACTGGGATGATTTATTTGCAGAAAGTCAATGGTGTTTGCAAGTGAAAAAAATTGTTCCCTATATTGTGTATCGCTAGGTGGTCACTTGGTGATCTTCTGTGATATCATTTTGAACCACATAATATCATAACTTCACGGTTTAAGAGAATTGTCGAATATGTAGACGTATCTAAACGTTGTTCAAAGTGAGGTATCATTCAACCTCCCTATTTGATTACGATTTGAGAGGTTGTCTCTGATGTGAGGATGATGTAATTTGATTGAAAACAAGCATACAAAATTCCTCTAGAAAATAATAGTGGAATCTTACAAATAAAGGAATGGAGCAATCAGTTTCAAATAATTTTATATGAACACTTAATTGTACAAAAACACTTTCCTCTATGCAGTTTGTATTCAATTCAATCGTTATAGAATTGAATCAGGTATAATTCACAGGATTGATACACAATTTAGTAAATGAAAGTGGTAAAATTCTACTTCAAAAAAACTAATTGATAAAATTCATTGTACGATTATCACTAAAAAGGGTTTTACAAAAACCGCGACACGTGTCAAGTTTACGCTTGAGAAAGCTATTGTATAGCGAAACACGTGTCGCGGTTTTTGTAAAACCCTTTATAGAGAAAATCGTATAGTAAATTATATTGATTAGTTTTGAAATAGATTTTCATCAAGTATCGGCCAGTTCTATTCAAATTTTGCTTACATGGAACACTGCCATCCTCACAATGTTTCGCCGTGACACGTTTACCTTATCAGCTCTTCATTATCTTTCTTTGAAAGATTCCCACATTTTTTGATGGAGAAGTAGATGTGTTTTTGAATATTTTTAGATTTTCTCTTGGTTCCTGAATAACCAGGGTGATGCAATTTCAAATTTTACACCCTGTATATTTATGTGACTTGAGTACCCGAAGATACAGTTACAGTCTACAGACCGTAATACCAATTTCTAAGGCAAGTTTCTACATCTTGTATTCGAAGTTCTCTGTACGCAAAATGTATACGTCAGAACCGTGAACTTTCTCATAGTCAAACTACTCCGCTCCTTGGCAATACACTGAATTATTTGGAGTTGCTCGTACTTCGCGAAATGAAATAGCTCTTTGTGAGGACACTTCGTGAATCCCAACTTTTGTTTCCATTACAGTTGAGATTCATTGTGCCGAGGTAGTTCAAGAAGTGAGGAGTTGTTTCGATGTTTTTGAGGCGAAGTAGTGTGGTGCGAGTTTCGAAAGTTTGTGTGTTGAAGAATGTTCAGTCAAACGATGAGTGAGAATGGAAACATTTTGGAAACTTGCCAAAAAACGTTTGGTGCATGTTCGAATTTCTTAATGTGAAAAATTATGAGTGATTACCTGAGATAGGAATGAACTCTGCAAATCAGAAAGTACCAAAAATATTTCATCAGATGTTTCTCAAATGATTTTGAAATTGGAACTTTCCATAGTTTGGATACAATATTAAATGAAATTTCCGGGGAGTGTTTTCAATATATTTGTGGTTTTTTGGGATTTTTGTCCGTCGTCTATTCATGGTTTCTCTCTCATGAGTAGTTGTCATATTCTAGGTTATAATAGTCTCTGTACACTCAGAATGAGAAAAAAATACGAATATACAAATTCCAATTCATGCATAAGGATATTGTCAATAGTAGGCATTTTTTATTCCAGAAATTTTTAAAATTTTCTCTTTGATAATCCAATAGAACTGGTCGATACTTGAAGAAAATCCATATTGAAATTCAATATTACAGTTTATTCTATGATTTTTACTGTTAAAGGTTTTACAAAAACCGCGACACGTGCTACAATAGCGTTCTCGAGCGTTTGAGAAAGCTATTGTGTAGCAAAACACGTGTCGCAGTTTCTGTAAAGCCCTTCATAGTGGAAATCATACAATAAACTGTATTGATGAGTTTTTTGTTCTTTGCTATACCTCATTTATCTGCAGTAAAATACAGGATGACAAGCACCTGAAATATGTTGAAATTTGTTCATATTAAATGATAGCAAAAGTGTCATAAACTTTTCATTGATTTGTGTTTTCATCTACTTCATTTTGACATGAAATGTTTGTCTTTCAGGTGAGCAATCGGAAAAAACACTGCCAAGTTGGTGAGTAGAATTATATTTTTCGTGTCAATTTTTTTTAAATGGCAAGTGCTTTTCGAATATTTGAAAAACTCACTAACATATCTCTTGAAGAAATGACACAAAAAGTTGATTCCTAGTGTATTACTGAATTAATTTCTGTATACTGTCGATTTTTCTTCTCGTGAACATTCATATCATATATATCGGGTTTTTTCTTGAATATATCAAAAATATTGTAGGTTCTGCTTGGCGAATTTCAATTTTCCGTATGATCACCACTGGAAAGCTTGTTTTTTTTGAGTTTCGAATGCAGAAATAACTTGAAACCATTTCATACTCTAGAAACATTAGCAATCATCTTCAATCCAACTATTGTATCCATTCAATTTCAGAAAAATCTTTGGAGTTTACGTGTTACAAAAAATTCGATATGAAATTTTATATACCTTTTCATCTGTTACTGGATCAGTTGTATTTATGAATTATTTCTTTCAGAATTTCGTAAGATTCAACGAATTCCTTATAGACTTTCGCTCCACACTTTTTCCCTTGTTCGACCTTATTTTGATCTATCGGAACCGCCAACATGGATTTCTACTTTCTTGTTTCAACAGAAAGCAATAACCTGATATTAGGACTCGGTTTTATGTTACGGAATTATTCTGGAGGGTGCCTCCAATAAATTAAGATTTTTTGACAATATCGCGTTCTCGAGGTTACGTATGATTTAAGTTTGAAGTTTTAATGTTTCTACCAACAAGAAGGGTAACTGAGTGCAGGGAAGTTTGTCGTCTCTTCACTTGATGAATATTTCATGTGGCCGTTGAAAAAATACGTTGATGACTTGCGAATGATTTGAATATTTTCTGCATGCCTTCATTATATTGATACGGGCTGTTTTCATTTTATATTGATGTATAACATGATCTAGATACAATTATATAATTCATATAATATTGCAAAATTGCATGAAACATTCCATTATGTTTCACACGCCTTTCCAATAATAACAGAACAGTTATTTTCTCATCATAGAAGCAACAAATTTCATCTACTTACCATCTTTCTGAGTGCTACAGTATAGCAATATTTTGAAAGGAAATCTAAGTTAGTAGATTGTCAAATACATTTCTCTCAATTCTAGATAGCTGTTCAAAGAACTTTAGTCGTGGTGAGTAATATTTATTCATTGGTTATAAATCATTGAAACTTTGAAACGTTTGATTTGAAATTGTATGAAAAAGCATACATTTCTTGAAACGATACAGAGTGAATCATAGCACCCATACACACAGACAATAGCCACACTTTTGAAACTATTCAGAAAAATCAGGATTTCTATCTCAAATGAACTTGAGAGATGGAATAGTTTCAATTTTTCAACTCAGTGCTTTAATTTTTCAGTACATTTCTCAAGCATGAATGAAAAAAATGCTTTATGGGTTTCACTTCCCCATTTTTATGAAAAAAATTTAAGAAATTTCTGAATGGAGCACGAAAGTGAATATATTCAAATCAAACATGTAAGTTGTTTTCAGAAACCACCTGGATAAAAATCCATTTCCAAAGAACTATTTTCATTAATTCCCCTTGAAAAACCACTTTCAATTTGAATATCCTAAGTGATTGTTGCGATCAACATCAAGAAGATCATCTGGTGTTTGTATTTATTTTCAAGGAGTGATTTCATAGGAGCCCATTTCTTTTTGAGTGAAACATGCTAAGTTTCAATTGTCAGTAGATTTCCTATTTAATTTTAATGGCCAATCTGATGATATTTGGTAAGTCTAAATATTTCCTGTCCTTTTTGAGAGTACTGTAACGTTTTCATAGGTTTCGAACAGTAATTTTTCGGAAAATGGAGTAGGTTTTCAGTCAGGTTTTCAGAAGGTAGCGTTTATCACACCACTCCTTAGCAATCTACAGGTATTGATCAGATGAAAAAATAATAGAATCGTTGGGCCTAGTATTTACATATTATCTCAGGTTACGCCACTCCTAATGATTGTATTATTATTTTTATCTGATCAATACCGTAGATTGTTGAGGAAAGTGCTACCTAGGACCTTCTGAATCAGTTTTTAGTTTTAAGTACATTATCTACATCATTATTTTCTTTTTCTTCAATAAAATCGTTCAACAATTTTTTTTTATTATTGTTATTTTCAATTCAGTTTCCTTCATTAAGTATTCGCTTTTGGGAATTGCTTTTCCATTTTATTCGTGACTTTACCGAACAAAAATATCTCGAAGAGTTTGAATTATGGATGTATCAAAACAACCTGCAGACCCTTGGAATATATTTTTCAGTAAAACAAGGTGATAGAAAAAATAACAGCAGAAGTTTCCAAGTTGGGCAAAACAATATAAGAATATCAAGAAAATTCTCGATCCTGAAAAGATGATTCATTCGTTTTCAGGCGTAAACCTTGATTTTCATAATAATCTTGAACTTGCTACTTCTGCTATGGAATGAAAAGGACACCAAAATCCATTTAAATGAATAATGAGGCCTTTAATGGTGTGAGAGATAAAATTAAGTAGATTATATTGAAACAGAACGGAAATTCTTCTCGGGAAGATGAATATAACTAACGGAGTAATAAATAAACATAATTTGTTTCTTTCTCTGTTCCATTATTTTTTAACATATCGTTTCTTTAGGCATTTCCTTCATATGTGGGTCTGGATACACATCGAAGTTTAATTATAACTTTGAGGTGATCGAGTGGAAATTAAAAAAATCGTATGAAAAAAGTGCATCAATGCATTCTGCCTTTTGAAACCATTCAATGAAATTCATCGTAACAAATGTCAAAAAAATTAACTTGAGAAACGCTGTATTCTGCTTTCCACGTTCGTATTCTCAGCAAGAACTGAAAAAAAGGATGGGAGGTGATGGATGCATTGTGTATCACATTTTGCTTCCATTGGCAGTTTGTAATGATGCAATCAAGGTAAAGGAAATGTTTCGTATAAAAATTTCAAAAATCAAGAACCTATCGAAGTTGGGTTTTTTAACGTTAACGATTCCAGTAAGTTACACCATATAAACACAAAACAATTCTCGAACACAATTTGACTGCCAAAGTTATTCTTCACAAAAGGAATTTTAAGATGATAATATGAGTAAGGAAACGTTATAAAACATTTATCAACAACATTCTTCATGTTATCAAGGTTGAGATTCCTGAAAAAACGGTTATTATAAAAATATATCCTTTAACTATTTCCGAGAGGGGTTTGAAACCTATGGAATTGTACTGTAATCATCCCACTCTTTTGGGTTCTCAAAGTTTCCGCTGAAAAAGTTTAATTTGGAAAACAAACTTTGTTATAATTTTTGAACCACTGGGTATTCACTTCACTATAAAAACCACACTTTTGAGAGAAGATCATAATTTGAATGAAATATAGATTTCGATTCAAAAAAGATCGGGAAAAAATGATTCCAAGTTTCAATTTACCTAGTATTATGAAGAAAGTTCCGAAATCCCATTCAAATGAGTTAAAAAAAACAAATTTTTGCAATTTATTGAGCTTTCATCTCCGTGTAGAGACTTCTCAAGACCATTTAATTTCAAATAGAAAAGAGACCAAAAAATGAACAAAACTCACAAATGAGTGAAAAACTTCAAAATCAATAGATATTAGAAAATGTCGACAAAATACAGAAATTGATGTTAGAGGTGTCAGACTTTAGAATATCAACATAATCAATGTCACGTATCATTGGGAAGGATTTTCATCTCAAACGACTCAATACATTGTTTCGAAACTTTTTTGATAAACATCAAGTGAGAACGTGTACTCTCATAATACGACTATTTCCAATATTTCGATTATTCGTATCATATTCAGTAACTACAGGAATGTTAGTAATAATAAAGAGTCTAACAAGTTACTCACAGTGTTGGTAAGGAAGACCATTATATACGATCACAAAGA
>WOGO01000436.1:0-23910 GCA_015342085.1 Leptinotarsa defecta | reverse complement strand
CTTACATTTGCTGTAATAACCCAAATTGAGGAACATTATCCATTGTTAATGATAATCCGTAAGAATCTTGACTTTTTTCAAGTCATAACATCCTCGCTCTAACTTTGAAACAATATTAGTTTACTACCTATACCAATTTTCAAAAGGTCGTCAAAATATATCAAGAAGAGTATCGAATCCAGAATCGACCCTTGTGGAATTTCATAAATAAATTATGTAAAAAAAAAATTATCAGAGTCGTTTTTATTGGTTTGGAACCCAAACTGATTTCCTCCAATATACCAATTTTTTGATTATTTTCGCTATAATCGGAATCAATGAAATAGGTTTGAGGTCATGCCCCTCTCCACGCCTGTACTCACCACAGACTCTTTTAGAAAAGAAAATGAAACGAGAGTTTCAATAGCTCAAATAGATCTCAAGTACATTTTCGATAATGTTTATTGATATTTCGTTATAGCTCACTTCATTAATAATATTAGAGGATTATACGGCTCAACAATGGTCTCATCTAGTTTACATGCAAGGGAGTAGTATAATTAATTCCAATAAAATTGATTGGTTTTTGGTTATAGGGGCTTCTGCTTCCTATATGATAACTAATAGATATGTGGCTGGCACTGATGGAAGAATTGAGTTGTTCTAGGCGTTGTCCTGTTTGCACCACTTACTCGGGCATGTGATTGCGTGCTCAGTTATTATTATTATTATTACTGCAGTTATATTGTTAGTAATTTATTATTTCATTCTGTTATTCTTCCGTATGATTGAAACACAAATAATGAAAAAAGTAACATTTGCCCCTGCATGAGTTCGTATGTCAGTAAAAAACATTCAATATTTTTTATCCGGCCCTGCACTGAAGCATCTATCCAAATCCCCGCAAACTCCACCCTTTACTGACCACAAGCAAGTATCGAGGCCGTCTACATCGAATAGGCAGGTGACGTATCTTGGATATGGACATTGTCCACTGACATGAATGCAATACGACCACAATACATTGCTCACATTCACGCTGTATTACACTGGGAAATGACGGCATCGGTATGAGAATGGACCACACGCATTTTTACGTATGGAAAACTTTCACGCAGGATTGGAAAAGAAAAAAGATTAGGTCGGTTAATATTGCTACCAGTTATCTCCGAATTCATTATTACACAGAATATGCTAACAGAGAAATAAACCTATTCCCTTATTTTGTTTCAAAATTTCGTGAAAATAGTCTATATTTACAAAACAAATCTTGGAATTTTGGCAAAAAGATAGATTTAAGAAAAAAAGCAAAATTACTAGAAAAAGAGGAACTTGGAGAACAAAAAAGGAATGGAGAAGGAATATTTGGAGAGAAAAAAATCGGAATTTTGAAAACAATCGAAATATAATACACTTCGATTTCGAAGTCGAAATAGACCTGGAATGTTTAAAACTATTTTTTTTATCCTGAAGTATTCTCCAAGTCAGAAGAGAAAAATACATCATTTGATTTTTACAACTGATAGTAACAAACAAACGACTTAAATGCGGAATCCAAGCAGAACGTTATTTCATATCTACTGTTATGGCAAGAAAAAGAAAGGGATTTTTGATAAAAGACATGGAAAATTAAGATCACAATATCACAATTAATATCACTATATCTTGTGACTTTGTATAAGCCGCCTCTCCATCTTATCTCTCATTTAACCTCTTTTTAATTTGTAATAAGATCACAGAGATGAGACGGATATTGAGAAATATTGTTTTCAGCCTCATTAAGAAATTTTCTGCAATCATTAATGATGTAGTTTTTGAGTTCTTTTGTTAATGTATAAAACTTATCAAAGATTGAATATAAATTAAAGGATTTATAGTTATTATGAATATATATCTGAACTGAGTTATTAGTGAAAATATAATGAAACAATTTTACACAATTTTTTCATAAAAAAAATAAAGCCGGATATGTTTTCATATCATAATAATGATAACACTTTTGTCACCTCCCCTCACCAAGCGCCATCTATTGATAACAAGTAGACTCAATCCTCGAATATCAAAGATGAGCAGACCGCCCAAAGGCGATGTCATCTCATTTTGGATGTATATTTTCAAAGCAACTTTCACGAAAAAAAATTATATTTATACATGAGTTAGGGAAATATAAAATGTTTGGTATTAACTTCGTATGTTCAATTTGAGTATATTAAACTAATAGATCATTAATGATGATATTGTATGATATTATAAACAAATCTGTTACATTTGCGACTGTTGAATATTTTTTGTTTCGAAATATCTAGAATAATTTATGTATTTGTACTATGAACTTTGTTCATAACAAGACACGTATAATGTAAAAAACATGAGAATCAAAAATTGAAAATGAATATTCGAAAGAACAAAATAACGTACAAAGTACCTATTTTCAGAGGGCGAAACCGAATTTTCCTGAAGAAATTCATTTATATAGGGTGCTTTTTATTTTCTTTAAAATTTTCAATTTTTATATTCTTTATGAATTGATAGAGAATAAAAATCCAGAAGAAATGATTTGTTCAGATGGTGTTACTGGGAACATTGTTAATGTCTAATTTTTGATTCATTTATGAGCCAAAAAGTTTGAGAATAAACAAACAATCAACACATAGATATGAAAACACCAAATGAGAATAATAATTATATATTTACAATTCACTACAAATCAGTTTACATATAACTCATATTCAGAGAATATAAAACCATCAAAATTTTATAGTACTGATATACAATTTTTTTTGTTTGTGTATCAATTACATCAATTTTGAGACATCTAAGTATATAAATTGTTATATTGTTTTCAATGAAACGTATGAAAAAAATATAAAAAATTTCTCAGTTAGGTGAAGATATAAACATTTGTTGATCCCATTTCAACCACCCATCTTCAATTCATAAATCAATCAACAAATTCGAAACAATTCCATATAAAAAATAACACACCCTTCTTTTCTGCAAAATTCAAAATCTTTGCGAATTGAACTATTTCAAATAACATTTTACTATCAAGTGGGGTGTTTCGGTACTAATTTCAAGAGAATGATTTGGTAGTACAAGGCCTTTGAACAATAACGTACCTTTCAAGAGGAACCGTGAAGTGCCTGTATCAAATTTAATTTCTTGATCTGAAGAAAAAATCAGTGCCTGGGGTTCAATCTGAGTTTGGTGATTTCTATTGCACAGGGACAGACTTAATTTAAACGTCTCATCGATCAATTGCCAAGTCAGAACAGCAAAGTGAGGAGGTACATAAATATAATACTCCTGATACTCCTGATTTAGTACCAAGGAAAATGTGGTGTAGGACGAAAATAGAGCTTGCTGATGTTGACGAAAATGCTTGAAGATGTGAAATATCCATCCTTGGAAGCCGCACCCTTCCACAGGACACGAACGATTCGGCTGATATATACAAGTTATTTCGTGATCAATCAATTTTTTTTCGGGTGGGTTATTACATCCCCATATGCAGTATGGAATGTACACAACTTTATCAAGTTCCTTAACATGAACTAACGCTTTTGCAGAAATCATTTTGTAGTACTGCTGACAGAAAAAACAGACAGCGTAATATCTATCTGCTTTTTGCAGAAAAGAGCCATCAGAAACACCGTTAGTCACACTATAGTACAAATACATTTCGGCGCAGTTGATACAATTGGGAAAAATCTCCCAATTATCGGTTTCAGTGCTTAGAGTGAAACCAGTGAAATCAAGATTCATTGCAAAGTTTTGATCGGTCCTAGCTTCTTCAGTTTCTACCCGATTTCTATTTTTCCTAACTGGCTTCACCTGCATCTTCAATTTCCTCGGCCAGTTCATCAGTTTATCAGAATACATTGGCGTTGGGGACATAAATATTAATAGAGGATCAACTTCTTGTACTATGTCCACAGTATTTGTTGCCATATCAACCGAACTTGTTGACCTCGAAGAAGGGCGAGATACTTCTGAATAATTCAGCAGGATCACCTCACCGCAATTTTCAAAATTCATATTGACGTTTATATTTAGTTCTAGAACAGTATCAATTCGACTTTTATGGATTCTATAACCCCTACTGGGTCTAGAAAGTATGTTTACTACTGTTCCTCTCAGCTGTGGTATGGTGTTTCCGTTGTTACCAATCACCGTGAAGAATACTTTGATCGCGGAGGATTTCGAATACTTTCTCAACTGGTAAGCGTTCAAAAGCATATCACCGTTGGGGTATTTTATCTCAATGTAAAACATGTGATCTTTCATGTAGTACAGGTACGTTAAAGTACCGACCCAGATGATATCTGCACAAATGTAGGCCGTATTCATCAAGAAATTGTCGTGATGCTCTACGAAATGTTTGGGTAGAAGAAAAGTTGGCATCTCTGTATCAGGGCAATATGGACATTTGTATATCTCGGGCTTGCATTCTGCTTCATGTTCGATGACTTTGCAGTATTCGATTAATTGTTTGCACCCATCAAAACGGTTAACACATTTGAATAAACATCGTTCTGCTATGAATTCGTACATCGAAACTACTCCACTATCATCGTCACGGGAACACCTCCCACATTTTACTTGTCCTTTGTACAATTTCACGGGTCCGACGGACAGAAATTTTAAACAGGAGTGGCACGTCAGTTTCTCCAAGAGTTCTCCTGGAATTATGATTTCCGCCATAGCTTGTTATTTGCAGGTACCGCTTACAAACTGATACTCGAAAACGTGAACTGTAGCGCTTTCATTAGTATACTAATACTTCAGTTTTATCTGAATAACTTTTTATTGTTGTACATAAAAAGGAAAAAAAAGTAGACCAGTCACTGACGACCAGAGTGAGAATACATTATCTTCATAAATGGAACTGCTTCTGAAATTAATTTGCGAAAGAAATGAATTTCAGGCTTAACTCAATACAGGGAGATTCAAATTCGACCCCCACCATTGGGATATCCTGAACTACAGGAGACACATCGAAGCTTGAATTTGAGCAAAGTTGCGATTTTTTGTGCTCAACAAAATTCTGCTTAAACTTGAAAAATTGCGAGTATTTCAGGAAATATCCGGAAAAACAGAAAATCGGAAATTTCGTTTTTACTTTTTTCTAGCGTTATTTGGCAACATAGCTCAAAACCTAAAACACATTTTCACTGATACTTTTTTTCAGCTACACGTTTTCAGATTTTCTATCCGACGTTTCGTCTTCTGGCAATCATCATCAACTTTTTTTCTATTATGGGCGCCATATTGTTTTTAATACAGAAAAATAGTGCTTCTCGTTCTGATTTCATTGATGTATAATTTGTTATGATTTACTCGTCTGAAACCACAGTTATTAAAAAAACAACTTTATTTAGGAGGGTCATGACTCCATCGAGAAATTTTGTTTAATGAATACTAGTTGTCAGAACTCATCAATCATCATAAGTTTGCACAAATACTTCAGACGAGATAATATGTTAAAACTTTATTATAAATTTGATAGAAATAGTATGAAAACAGCACAAATATATTTTGAATTATTTCCTGAAAGGCAACAGCCGGATAGAACATTCGGTATTTTGGACAAACACTTGGCTGAGTACGGTGCGTTTCAAAAACCAAGAATGAAATCATGGCTTATTAAAAATGCACAAAAAGTATTACAAGTGTTTGAAATGATAGCCTTCCTCTTGAATTCATAAGCGAGCTCGTTGTCTCAAATTGAGAACAGCCCTAACAATATCCCTTCTTCTGATAAACCTGAATTGGGTGATGATATTTTATCTAAGTTCACCCACTGTGTCATAAATACCCTTGCTCTCCATAGATTCTGTTCTTCAAAGTGCCCCACAAGAAAGTATCCAAAACTGTAAGGTCAAGTGACCGTGCCGAGCCACCTAGCTGGTCCAGAATTTCCTAACAACCTATTAGGAAATCTTTAGTGTGAATATTTGCAAATTGCTCTTTTATTGTGTGGAGGAGCTCCGTCATGCTGAAACCGGCAGCTTTTATTGAAAAAAGGAAACATATCCATATATTCTTCGAATTCGTTTTTTAAGAATTGAAGATAGGTTTTCCCGTTCAAGTATTAGAGAAGAAATGAGGTCCAAGTATTCGGTCTGAACTTGTGGTCTGACTTCTGAAGTGTCGTGGATTATTTTCACGCCAATTGTTGCTCATTATTTCTATTTAGAACACCATAGTTAAAAAAAGTATTTTCGTCGGTGCAAATAATGGTTTGTGGGGTCTACCCTATTCGAAAATTCAATCTACAAATTCCAGCTACAAAATTCCATCCTTGTCTCGGGATCACTTGGATGTAATTTTTGTGAAATATTATGTATCTCAACATTTCAAACCACTTTTTTTGAATCCCCTCCAAACGCTCGTCTGTGGCACATCCGTTTCTGCCGAGACATTATGCGTTGATTTGGAAGGATCTGCATTTATCCTAGAAAGTACCAAAAATAACTATACTTACTTCTTTGAAAATGGAATCATTTTGCCTCGGCTAATAAGTTATTTCTAGTATTTTGTTCTATTCTGCTTCCATACTCGCACAATTTTTGACTTCTGAGGGTTGTGGTTCGTAGGGATGCGACAGCTGATTAACGGAAAAACAAATTTTTTTAAACTTCATTCCTGGTTTTGGAAACACATCGTACAGCCAAGTGTTTGTCAAAGATTCCGAATAATGTTTTATCCGGCTGTTGTCTTTCCGGATATAATTCAAATTAAATTTGTGCTATTTTCGTACTATTTCAATCAAATTTATGATAAGGTTTTAACATATCTCGTTTTTCTTCATTTGAGAATGAGGACATTTTGACTGAAGTACTTGTGCAAACTTATGATGATTGATGAGTTCTGACAGAATCATGGCCATCTCAGATGAAATTATTATTTTTAATATATACTTACCTGTGGTTTCAGAAGAGTAAAATCATAACAAATCCATAACAACAATGAAATCAGAATGAGCAGTATTTTTTTATATAAAAACAATATGACCCCCGTAATAGAAAAATAGTTAATGATGATTGCCAGAATACGAAACGTCGGTTAGTAAATCTGAGCATGGTAACGTGTTGCTGAAAAAAGTATCAGTGAAAACGGGGTTTTTGGTTTTGAGCTATGTTGTCAAAAACGCTAGAAAAAAATAAAAACGAAAATTTCGATTTTCAGTTTTTTTCGGATATTTTCGGAAATACTCGGAATTTTACAAGTTTCAAAACAGTATTTTGTTAAACACAAAAAACGCAACTTTGCCCCAATTTAAGCTTCGACGTATCTCCTGTAGTTTAGGAGATCCCAATGGTGGGGTCGAATTTGAATTACCCTGTATACAATACTGACATACAAAATTCCCACTTTATTTCCACAGACAATTGAGAAATTCATCGTCGAGATACGACATCTACCGGACATATAGAAACTTAGTCAGATGGTAAAACAAAAACAAAGTCCTTTCAGCTGTTTTCATATATTGTTGTGATTTCTTGTGCTTCCCGTAAGTGAAATTAATTTCTTTTATCCATTTATCAGTTTCTCATGTCTATAATAAAAGTACAAAACAATGAACACAACCTATATTCAACATTCAGTTATTCCGATCGTAGAAATTGTATAGGGAGTGGACAATAGAAGAAACACAAACCATAAAAAAAATAATACGACTAAATATTGCACAGAATCTATCTGAATATCTAAAATACACACTTTCTTTTATTTCAAAAACTTTTCAAAATATTTTTATTATTAGTAAATTATGTTTTTTTTTCTTATATGATCAGCTAGTTTGTAAATGTTCACAAATATGGAATTGGTCTCCACAGCCAAAAAACTTCTACTAGGCTCTTTTAGTTTTTGGGGACTTCCCATTAGACCAATATTAAGTTTCGGATACAAAAAAAAGCCCACTTATTTACTCCTGATTTATCCGACACCGAAATATTGTCTTTATTGTTCTTGAAAAGTAACGTCACTTGAAAAGTGAGCTGTCACTCAATTCAGGAGAGTTTGGTGACTTTCATGAAGACTATCAAAGAGGCTTGTTTATCAAAGATAAACAAGTAGCAATGGTTTCGTTTGCTACTAGGGCAGACATTATATGCGTTGACTTTGAGAACGAAGATAATATCACAATCTATACCATATACCATTGACGATGTCTGCTGCACTAACAGACGAAACGTTTCATACTTCAGATTCTAATTGACCACGACCTGGACTTTATTATATTCAATTGTTGAAAATTTTCTCATCAAAAATTAAAAATTGATCCAACCTCACAGCCTAACCAAACATAACTTCTCTCATTTATGACAATGATAGCATATCAAGATAGAAAACATTAGGATTTTTTTATTAAAGTTAGGAAGTTCAATTAAAATATTCCAAATGAAATGTCTTAGTGAAATATAAAAAAAAATTCGCAAGTATAAACAATACATCAAAAGGGGTGAGAATAATGTTGAAAAAGTTCATGTTCTTATAAGAGAAATTGCATTCTTATTTATGGTGGTATCCTAACGAAAAAAACTCATAAATTCCGAGTTATTCAGATTATGAAAGTCCCATTTGTGTGACTTTTTCTGGTTAGCAAATTATTTTGTACCAAATTTCTATTTATATTAATGAATGATAAATGTGAGTTTCAATTCTCATCTTCTCTTACAGTTTAATTAGTCATTGTATATATTTTCTAAGAGTTCAATTCCTCAATTTCCCTTTTTTTATAAAAGCATAAGATCAGTCAATGGTGAACTTCAGCAGCCACCAATCAAGGATTATGGATTGTCATGTAGTGTACCCGAGACCGTGTACTTAGCCACTGCTAAAACAGATTATTGACAGACGATTTTGTATATGTTCAATATATATCTAGAATGATATGAGAACTTACCTTGTATGGTCATACACGACAACTTGTTACTCAAAAATGAAGTAATGCTGGACACATTGCTATTTTCACTGATATTAGGAACTAAAAGTTCTGCATGTGTTGGTATTTTTCTAATAACTTGCCTCAGAATGTTCATTCTTCTTGTAAAAAACACGACCCGTCAGGTGAGAAAAACGATGGAGGTGAAACTAAGTTATTTCTGAAATAAAACCACAAACAGTTCTTGTGATACACTGTTTTTGATTGCAATTTCGCAGGTTAAATTGTCACATAACCACACAATCTACAGAAACTCCAATGACATTTACTCAATTCCATTGTTGCCAAATCGATTATTACTTCATGATTATGCCCTGTTCTTCATTACTGAAATTAATCTATATCTGTTTGTCAAGATAATGTATCAATTATTATTTCAGTACCAAAATATTGAAAACATTAATGTGTTAATTTGTATATTTACCCTGATAGTTAGGTACTCATTATGTTAAATTCATAGATATAATCATATCAAGAAAAATCATATATCGACTGAAAAATGTTTGATTTGTTCATGTGTGGTTAGTAAATAAGAGTGAAAGTTGTTTACTTGTGAGAGAAAATATTTTGTTTATTTTCATTATTATACTATCATCTTTGAAGACTACTATACGGCCCCCCCAGTGGACGCCATTTTTTTATTCGAGAAGATAAAAAAAAGATTCATTATTGCTTTGGAGAAAATGATCCTTATTAGTCTGTCTGTACGTCTGTCGTTCAAATTTTTAGGGATCGATTACCTGCGAAAAGAAATATCAATTTGAATTTTTTTCCACAATATATGCGTTTTTGGACCTTTTTTCGAAAAAATTCTGAATACGCAAATGGGACTAACTAATATATCAATTATCCAAAGTAAAAAAATCTTATGACTTCAAGTTCCATCAAGCAGTTGTTTTTGGAAGTTATTTGAAATGGAAAACTCGTTTCGTCAAAAATGTTTTATAGTTTTATTCAATATATCCTGGAATGGAAAAAGTCAAATATATTTTTTTGATATATTCAGTAGTAAGGGAGTTACCTTTGGAAATGGAAAACTCAAAGCGTCGACATTTTTCTCAATACCTCGGAAAGGGGTGATTTACTAAATTTATAGATCTATTGAAAATATTTGAAATATTTTTGACACCTTCAATAGAATATTACTGGAGTTTTTTCCAACACTAAATTGTTATTTTTAACACCTCGCACCTCGACACGTGTTTCGATTTTTCGAGATGAAACCAGTTTAATCTTCCTCTTGAAGATGATCACTTGATGATCGAAACACGTGTCGAGGTGTTATAAATAACGATTTGGTATTGGGAAAAACTCCAGTAATATTCATTACTATAACAAAGGTTCCCAACAGTGCATCATAAGAACCTTAAATAGTCCAGAAAATATACGTCTTAATATCGTGAGCAAAGAGGTTATCATCATTCATATAACGAAATTAAGTTGAAGATTTGAAGTATTTATTTTCTCATCAAGAGACAATTGCTGAAAGATGCAAATGCCAAAAACATTTATGAGTTCTCTATTATTCTATTTGAGGAGTTTATTACTGTTTTCCAGTAATTGCTATTGTTTAAAAATTAATCGCTGAAACTACTATCTGGTCTACTTTCGATCCGAGTATTGACAAAATTTGTTTTTGATGAAAAGATATAACTACGAAAACGCAGAATGGCAACAAATTGTCATAAAAATGTAATTCATTAAATTCCGACTTAAATATCAGAATTTAATAAAATTCCTAGTCGAAACTCATAATACCTATACATATACTATCACAAATATTTTTTACTCCACTCAACTCACATTCCAGATTTTTTGGTTTATCCCTGCAAATTTTTCATGATTCTAATATTTCTAATGTTTCGTAAAATGAGTACTATCAATAAAAGTGTAAACCTTAGAAAGAAATCGGCAATTGGCAACATCGTGAAGAAAATTCAATATATTTTATAATTAGCAGTGACTATGACACCTGTGCAGTTATTTATCAAAGTAAAGTACACAAAGAAATAAAATTTATCGGTCGAAGATCACTGACAATACGCATCAGTAATATAACTACATAAAAATACAAAAACGTAGAAGACGAATGAATACGCCAGTGAAAGACATAACACACTCACTGTGCAAAGCATGCATTGCACGTGAGCGCCAGATCGAAAGTTTGGCGGGAGATCATTCTCAAAATTGAAAATGATTGAAACTGTTTGAGATGTACCACGCTACAGGAAAAATTACTTGGTTTAGTGACATTAGCTATAGAGCAAGAGATCCTCGAAAAAATGTATTTCGAAAATACTATATAGGAACCAGCTGACCCGGCGAACTAGGTAACGCCTTAGAATCAATAGATGTTATATCGACTTTTTATAATGTGTTTATCAAGGACAAAGTCGAGCCATACTAACACAGTCATGCATACATTATAGCCAGGTCATTTTCATGCTCAGAACTCGATTTGGTAACAGAAAACATTAGATTGATACAAAAAATTAGTTGAAAATATATTTTATTGATACATACTACATACATGTGAGTTCTAATATGTACAGTAATTTAATAATTATTATAGAAAGTGAATTGATTCATCGGTAGTTTACTCAAACTCTCACTAGCTCGAGAGTCGGACCAGACGATCCACTTCAAAAACAGTTGAGATGGCAGCACCGTACCCGGCACGATTGAATTACACTGTGATGGATATTGGATACTGCTGACTATGCTACTATTATGACATAACGTCATTCATACTCGCACAATCACAAACAATCTTGAATTTCTCTCCTTGATTTTCCAAATGTTTTGCAACTTTTAAATACAGAAAAACACCAATGAATCTTCTTAACTTGATTAGTTAATTGAATGTTTTCTGTGGATAATTTTTGCCTTTGCAAACGATTGTAATAAGAATACAATTTTAGTTCTTTGAATCCCTGTTGCTTCATTACAAAATGAAAAAATGAAGGAAAACATAAATAGATTATATTATGCATATACTATATATGTCATAATGAAAAATCGAAAATGTTTATGCTTCATAGTAATGCTTATATGCAAGCTAAATTCAAAGTGGGCCAAAACATTTAATGCATGCGTGCGCCGATCACCATTGCGTAGGCCTGAGAGAATGAATAGTCGAATATCCGAAATACCAGTAGAATTCAAAACAAGTTTTGTTATTAGTAATAATTTTGTTCCTAGAAATGATTGGAAAAAACTACGAACATTTTTGTGCAGGTTGAACTTGTCTTGAATCATCTAAACATCATCTTAGAATAGGTATTCATTTTGTCCAACTATTTTTCTCGTGGTACTCGAGATAGTGCCATATTCGGTAATGGTAATGGTTGGATCATATATAAAATTTTTACTTTTTCATGTTTTACTTTCACTTGAAGAACGTTGCCACATCTTAAATCAATGGGAGCGTGTTAAAGTAAAAGAATGTGCACACGTCAATCGACAGAGTAGTCATTGTACTACTTTTCTGGTATTGACATTGTGCTGATATAATCTATATATGGTATAACTATTGAAACTACCCAAAGATTTCAACTTTTCTTGAACATTTGTGGACATCGTTATCATTGAAATAAAAGTGAAGATGAAGTGAAAGTTTGGTATATAATCCTGCGCTACGTAAGTAGCGATTACTTATTCGTTTGTGGACAGTTCTTCGAAATAAATTTTCGTTTAATTCTAGGTTCCATGAATATCACCGTGGCCGGTAATATAGACACGGTCGGTCTTCCTGCTCTCACGTGTAGAGACGTTTCAGTTCGTCTACTCTTTACGAGATGTCACTACATATTGGAATTCATCAAGTCTATTGATGATTTACTATTTATTGTATTTCATTGTTAATTTGTTGATTTATTAGAACGGTGATTTGCAGTGAGCACTTCAAAGCTCAGTTTTCTCTGAGGATGGCTGCGAGAAAAATAATATTATACAACAACACATTCAAAACAAAACGAATTTTCTTTCCTGAATCAGAAAGTACATTTTGAGAAAGAGTCCAGTGAGTCAGTCCTAATGATCTCAAAAGACATGAGGAAATCACCATGGAACACTGAAAAATCATTATAAATATGAGCAAATCTGTGATCGGAATGCTATCCATAAAATCACAGATCTGAATACTCTGAAATAACGATACAATTTCTTACAGTTTTTTTTCGAGCTAATGCCACCAAGATTCTGTTAGTATGCTAATACTGCCGTCAACTGACCCATTCAACGATTCAACGGCCGATGATGGTACTGACCCACAAATATAATGAGATAGTATATTATTAGCTCTACCAACCGTGAAGAATAGGTATTGAACAATGTGTCCCCAACTCTTTATTCTCGAAAATAATTGTTTTCTGGCTTACAGAGTTTCACAGATTCGAGGTGTTATAAAAGATGGTCAAAGTAATTTTTTCCGAGAAAAGTTATTTTCACATCTGTGAGAGATTGAAACCCTATACATTATTGTTTATAATTTTATGAGCTCTTTACAAATTAATGACGATTACATAACACTTTTATACTTCTCAACAAATTACATCCTTCTATGTAGGTACCTTTCCAGGATGATAACAAAAAAGTAGTCCTATGGTAATACCTTGAAGCATACTAGAAACTGCAGTAAACATTTTCCAGATTGCAATAAATGAAAAGTAATAGAAGTAATAGAATTGGTACACAAAAATCTAAGTTAATAGGTACCTACATGAATTTCATTGAACACAACGAAAATATACAACTGATACTGAAAAATGTATTGAAACATATACCTAAGCCAAGTTCTCATTCCCGTTTTACGTATTGATATATATTTGAAAACGAAACATATATTTTAATGGTTAAGTTTGAAATTTGAGAACATGAGTAGATAATTACCAAGAAAATTGAAATGTATGGAAAATAAATCGAACACAACTATAAAGTTTGGTCATCTATGACCTCGGTCACACATTCAATAATAAAAACAAACTTTTCAATTTTCTCTAACTCAATTATAATCGGATTTGTGTTTCCAGCTTTATTTTACACATCCTTGTAAGGTATTTGATGAAAAGTTTTCAGCAATTTATAAACTATAACATTCAAAATAAAGCAGAAACTATAATGTAATGTCAAATTCCGTTTCAAAACAAACCTCACGCTGGTTTTGAATCATGATGAATATGTTTCAAGTCATAGTTGGCGTTTCAACGCCAGAATGAATGTATTTTAATCACAGACGAATATATTTTGAATACATGAGCGCCAGAAAACGCCTTTTACTATTTCTAGAAATTGATGAAATATATCATGCATGAGTCGAATGGAAAATTTTTAAAAATACTATGTTGGGTAGATACTAACTTTTGTAAATAATAGCTTTTCATCAAGTGCTTCGTCGATAAACGTTTTTATTTTTTCAGGTGAAAATATTTTTGATTTTATTCCAACATATTCTTCAGACTTTCGCTTATATGAAACCTGTAGATTCTTAAATAAAGGGATGTCTATAATATGATTGATACGTTCCAACGATTTTATTATTGAATAATGTGTCCATGTACTTCCATGTACTAATATTATTTGTATTTCTCCAGTCCATAAACCGTTGATATAGTTTTTCGTACACTTTTCAGATTGTTGGGGTAAAGTATTTTGTATTTACCTACTGCCTTGTCTGCTTTCTCCGATATGTGTGGAAGAGTCGATGGTAATTTTTCTAAATCGCTGATATTAGACATTTTGATAATATAATTATCTAAATTCAGCTATATTTTATGAAAATTCAATGCCTACTGATAAAACAATTAGATAGGAATCTAGGACAAACGTTAAATACATAGCATGCTCGATTGAAAAATTATTGGTTTATATTGATTAAAAATTTGTATCGTTATGAAAAGTCGTCTAATAGTAAAATTTCCGCAGTATGAAAAAAAAAAAGAAAAACTGTATCATAATTGATCCCGTTATGTATATACGGGTGTAAAAAAACTTAATTTCAACGTGGGCTATAGAAAAATAAACAAAATGACTAGGGAAAGGAATCGATTGTAGTTTAATTTTTATTATGAAAACAGTCCTGAGTTACAATTATGCACTTCATTAGTTCGGAATTCCATTGTCTAATATGATATAGATTGATTTGAAATTTCCTGAAAGGATCTATAATAAATTTAAAAGAATACGAGAAAAATAACAATCATATTGAGCAAAAAAAAAACTGAAATTACAATTAGATAAATCACAAGCAGCAATTAAAAATCGAACTATTAACAAGAGTTGAAAATTAAAAATTAATGAAAAGAAATGAAAATTTAAAATTTAAAGATTCCAAGTCAAGTGACTTCATGACGTTTCGATTATTAGAATCCACGTTCGTCTTCGGGTGATGATTGGACTTAGTCTCGACAACCATCTTGATTTCGGACAGGTTGGAGCCTGGCTCCCTTACCCTTTCGACTGACGTTTGTCAGAAGGACAACTCCGAGATCTGACTATTTATAGGTCATTCGAGTTCTTTCACTTATCTCCTCTTACCTCTCGCTGCTAAATGGGTTTTAGCGGGAACTGACCGTTTGGCGGGAGTTGGCCGTGTTTCGTTTGATTATAGGTTTCCATATGTTGCGTATCCCTACGCTAGCTTGGCTAAATGCTTTGTTGGACAACATATATGCGGCTTATTTGAATTTTCTTCCAAACCAGTGTTCCTCGTTGTGGATGACACCACTTTCTGTTATGTTTAGAGTCCAAACATGCTCTTCTATTCCTGATTTGCTGGTTTCTTCCCCCTCGGCAATGCGAACTTTCGATGGCATCTTAGTTTCACCGATGTAGGACTCTCCGTACTTGCAGGGTATTCAGAAAATGCAATTTTTGGAATCGCAGTACGCGTTTGGTGGCCTGGTTTTCATGAGGCTGCTACGGATAGTGTTCATAGATCTGAAGCAGGTTCTGATGTTATACTTGTTATTTTTCTAAGTAATATTTCAATTTTTTTGTAGATTCTTTCAGGGATTTCAAATCAATTTATATCATATTGGACAATGGAAGTTCGAACTTATGAAATGCACCACGAAACATTGTCAACCACGTTCAAACAAACGTTACAATTATATTTCAAATTGAACTGAATTTTCAGATCCTGTGTCGTTGATACAATTTCATGGCTGAAATAATCGCACGATTTATAATAAAATATATGTGGCAAACGTACGTTTGATTTCTTCAAGAAACCTTCAAACTAACTACATATAACCTTTTTTCGCGTTACCGTTCAGTGAGAGTTATTCAAGTCTCACTTAAGTAGCCTGATATACTTCAATGTCATGAGAGCCAAAGTGGAAGGTAGACTTCTTTATACATTTGAATGTTGATATTATGCAATATCTACATATCCAGGTTAATAAACCATGTATAGGATTGAACGAATATTTATCGAACCACAGTGTCAATAGTGTGTTATGCGGGATCGTAGTGAAAAATATATTTAGAACAAGTTTACAGTATGTTCATCCCATTTAGACAGGTAGGAATTTATAATTCCGTAGCGTACTTCAATTGAATATCTAACGACACTTACTTGGAATGGTGGTCGCTTTCTTGAGTAGGGTCACGGTCTGATATTTATCATTATTAATGAGCTAATTAAAGCTAATTATATAGGTATATTTTTTAATTCGTTTGAAGGCAACTGACGCGGATTGTAATTAAGTTCATCAACGTAAAGGTAAACATGTAACCGCTGTGTTGATATGTAAACAGATCATTGCTTATGTTACTGCATATTCTCTTAAAATAAAACTGGATAATATCTTAAGCTCCGAATTTGTATCAAAAAATGTCATAATACTGGAAAACGTACGGTTGCTACAGTACTAATTGGGATTTTAATAATTTTAAATCCTCATAGAAATTATTATCGTAAAAAATGACGATAAAGTCTGCTCTTATTAAAAAACATGCTGAAGAATACATTGTTCGTGGAAGAGTCAATATTTCTCAACCTTTTTCGGTTGGCAAATTGAAAAGTTCAACCCGAAAAGTTGTTGCAAAATATATAGTTCTGAAATTAATAATTACTCGTAACTTGTATTTACAAATTGTATTTTTGTTGTTTTTTTTCAAATCAGATACATATGTTATCGAAACAAAAAAGTATTCACAGCTTTACATATTGCGTACTACTATTCAAACCTCTGACAGTATGCCTCCAACTGTCAACTACAAACTCCCTTAAAAAGTACTGCTCCCAAGTAGAGAGGACTGGAACCTTCTGAAGAAGGAACCATTAGGCAGATAGTTATTGGTTCACAGATGGATCAGAAACACCTCCAGGTTCTGGTGCAGGTGTTTTCAGTCGTACACCCAGGACAGAGATATCAACCTGCCTAGGAACCCATGTGATTGTATTTCAAGCGGAAATTTACGCTATTGAATTGTGTACGTACAGATTGGAAAAATCTAACCTCATAAACAAGTCAATAAAAATAATATTCTCGAACAGTCAAGCAGCGTTGGAAGTTCTTGGCTCCTACCAAGCAACGTCTAAATTGGTAACAAATTACCAAAAACGACTCTCTTCGATAGGAAGACTTAACAGATTGTTTCTGGTCTGGCTTCATTGGGCCAGAATCTGTCATCGACTTCACTTTAGGATTTGCCTAATAAATATTGAACACCTGAATGGCAAGAAGATTTATGGACTTCTGGCAGAGTCTTCCAGGATTGGCTCAATCCTAGACGTTCATTCATTTTTCGAAACTTGATACCAAACAGTTGCTGGACTGCAACTGTGTGTGTGTTCTGTTTGGAAAATGATGAAGCAGCAGTGCATATACTTTGTGCTTGTCCCGCTGGGGACGGAATCAGGTTTTCAAGGTTTGGCAGAGCCGCACTCTTACCATCTGATCTGAATGACCACTCACCATAAAAACTAATCGGTTTCCTTAAGAAGCTGGGTTTATTTGGACGAGTTTGAATAGATGTGAGCCACAATAAACTTTTGGGGGTTGCGGTGGAGGGTCAAATAGACCTACTCACTCCTAACCTTACCTAACTACTATTCAAGAGATGAAGCAGTATATTTAATATGAATCACACAAAACATGGCTTTTATTTTAGTTCAATACATACATCTGAACTGATTGATTTCAATGAATTGAACATTAAATTTCACAGAAACCACTTTATTTTCCCAGTTCCCATATACCATTTAGTTTTCAATTATTCGTACAAAAATTGAAGAAAAACATTATTTCTGTAGTGTTTCATTGTTATAATGGAGATACATCAAATAGATACCAATGTATAGGGAAAAGTCGATTGGTATACCACAGTTCTGTAATATATTCAAAAGTTTCAACTTCAAATTGTAAAAGTAGTCTCACTTTTACACTTTCACTTGAACACAAACACAATTATTTGGTGGAAAAATGATGACAAGTATAAGATTTTCAAAAGTTCACAAAAATCACTTTCTCGTCCTCAATTCGTATACCAAACATTCAATTTTATTAATTATTCGTTTGAAAATTGAAGGAAAATATTATTTCAGTAGTGTTTCATCATTATAATAGAGATAAATCAAGTAGATAGCAATGCATAGGAAAAAGTCGATTGGTATACCGCAGTTTATTTTCATAGTTTCACTCGAGAAACCCAATTATTTGGTGAAAAAATAATGACGAGTATAACATTTTTGCAAGTTTACAAAGCCCCATAGTTTTGAATTTTCATTTCGTGGATGGTGGAAAAATATCGAACAAAAATGTTTTGTTCAAACATTAGGTGTTGTTTTAAAAATCACTAAAATGAAGTGAAGAAAGTGAACCTTTTCAAAACAAAACTCACTTGCTGACAGTGTTATTATGTAGAAATGTTCAATTGTGCCCAAACTGAAAGACAATAGGACACAGAAGGATCGAAACGCCCAATTGTCATTTTCTTCTTCTTATTCGTGATAGAAGCTCATTGTGCATGCACAGTTCTTCATTTATACTATCCATAGATGGGGTTGCCACTTTCAATTACTATGTACCTATACCTACTACTTACTATTGAATACTATTGGATACTTTTATTTTGTTGTTTCGCCGAAGCACTAGGGAGCTATTACATTTTTATAATTCCATCATTCTGATTATTTTGCCAGTGTTTACCCGTTGGCAGTGTCAAAAATTGAACCATTTGGACTCTGAACAAACACAACTTGAGATGTAGCAACTTGCTGGAGAAGAGGTTTCAGCCGTTCGATGTATGCGAAATATTATCGGCCCCATAAGGAATCTATGAAAAAGATTTAATATCAATACCATTTGTCTATTATTTAGGACTTTACTCATTCAATAAATCCAAAGTGGATTTTTCTAAATAATAACGTAAGTGAATGAATATTCATCCAACGGATATTATGAATTTTCTGATTTGGAAACTTTGAAGGGGTACACAAAAAACACATGTGATAAATTTATGGATGTAACCGTTATTATGAGGCAGAAGATCATCATGAAAAATGAGAATTGAAACTTTCTATGTTTTCATACGACTCGTATTTGTAACTAACGTTACTGCAGAGAATTCAATACCAAGTAAAATTGAATTGTTTCCTTATGTTGGCTGTGTTTTCTCATGTGAAAATTGATAATTAGTTTGTTACATGCTCATTTAATGAGTGGGTAAAATTTCTATTATGATTAGTTCATTGTATTTGTTTGAAAATGTCCTTGTAGGACGAAACTGCAGTAACGTCAGTTACAAATACAACACATGTGATACGACAATATCGACATTTTGAAATACTTGCATATTTTTCAAAAGTACATGCTCTGTCGCTCACATTTTCAAATTATGGCCATTATAGCACAATTATGATCTAAACTAAATAATAACACAGCCTGCTGCCCTTACAATCATGTTCAGTGTTGCCAAACCAATAAAGTTGATTTGCACGTTGATGAAAATAACAAAATTCAAATTCATAGAAAAATGTGTGCAAACATGAATAATAACTTGGTATGCGGGCCCTCATTGCTGGTATCACTGGTGTTTAATTTTCTGCTCATCTCAATTGTCACTTGTCATTGTCGCTTTTCTGTCAAACATCATAGACCGATCGAGCATAGATCAATCTCACAGAACTCATAATCATATAAATTATGATATCTAGAATGCGTTTCGTATATGGCGGATGGACAAATCGTGTATTCGCTGAAACTGATACATCGCTGATACATCCACAGTGGCGTTGTATATATCAACAAGCGTAGCTTAAGAAAGGAAAATGGGTAACGTTATTTCAGTTTTTTGAGAATAATAGCTGTGGGAATGAAATAAATCTTAACTTTCGAACGGCACAAGATATCATTTAGGTATGACAAAATTTGCGTGACAAGAATATGTTGCATCAGTTGTTGTTTGCAGGGCGTCACTAACTAGTTTTTTTTATGAGAATAGAATACCGAATAGAATTGAATTCTTTCCCTCCGTTGAATGTGTTTTCTCGTGTGGAAGTTGATAAATAGTTCATTACATGCCTATTTAATGAGTGGGCTACAGTTCTATCATAATTAGTATATCTAGACTAATATAATGCTTGAATTTTCAATTAGTTTGTTTCTGAATTCTGGTGAGATTATTAGGAGGTAGAAGGTAAACATGATGCAAATTGTTATATGAAGCACTCATTAGGTAGAATTGAATCAATATGAATATGCTTGATATAGCAATTGGATACCGAAACACGTGTTGAAATTTTATAAACTGCTTAGTGAAAATCTCATAATGAAGTGTTACTTGAATAGAGTTTGAGTTTTCTGTTAAACCTATGGAGGACGTATATTTCCATGATTACTCATGGAAAAAATATGTTGCTAATGAGTAGAGAATAATAGGTATGCATGCCCATCTAGATGTGTGACTCAACAATCCAGTAGGATGTTGGGTCACACATCTATAGTGATCGGTAAAAAATAGGCTATCACTCAAACTGCTACAATCTGATTGATGTTATTTATATATTGGAAAAGCGCCCAGAGTTCAACATAATTATTAGAACCCCACATTAGATTTATAAAACACGTAAATTTGATTAATATCATATATAAATTTGAAATCAGAATCCAAAACATAAACTGAATAGATTGAAACCCATAAGTAAAAATATATTCAATGAAGTCTCTCTAGACTTTTTCAAACGTAAATTGTCCTTTGTAATAATGCAAGATATTCATTTCCAGAAAATTCTAGTTTACATTATGTTTTGCAAGATGTTCCCAACGGTTGAGAGCGGTTTGATAAAGAGATCTCCACTTGAACTTGGCTTCGTGACATTTCCTGAAATAGAAAAACCCAGTAGAGCCAGTTTATTCAATAAGACAAAACCGGAGATGAACTCCGAGGAGAACAGACTTGACTTTTCTCTGCCAGTCACTTCCAGAATAACTCATTCCCATAAATGGATACCAGGTGAGTCCAAAGTGAGGAATTTTTATAGTTATACGTAATATATCTTAAGATTTGCCATAAAAAAGGGTAAATATGTTTCTCTGCAAACATAATAATGAATTAAAATAGATTTTTCATAACTATCATACTGAAGTTTTAAACTATCATAGCCTGGAGCCTAACTTTGGTTATTCGGGTTGAGTACCCGTGGTTCAATGGAGATATTATCTCCTAACGTTTCGCTCATAACTACGATAGGCTTCTTCAGCGCTGGTTGGCAGTAATGCGTTGCGACCTCCTCATTGGTAAACTCATTGATGAAACCCTTTTTTGAAGTGTGTCATTGATATCTATGAAGAAAAAGTCGTGGAGAGAACTCTTCTGATTGGTTCGAGCGGTCTCTGTAAGTCTGTTTTTTTCGAATTGTATCTCATGGTTTTCTTGTAATGCGTGTTCAGCAACTGCGGAATTTTCCAACTGTGAAAAAAATTATTCATGTGCTACGTTTTCTTTGCACGTACAGTAAAATAACTCATATAATATTTTTGTATATGAGAATTGTGGGACTGAGAGAAATGGAACGTCACGATCGAAGTCATGAGGGAACAAAATCAGAGCGGGTAGACCGTAGTACCAAGCGTTTCGTCTGCTACTACGGCAGACATTATCAGTAATATATACGTTGATTGCGAGTACGAAAGTCATATCTCGAAGGTTGGTGAGCTCCCGGGTTGGGTGTCCTGAGTTGAAATCTTCTCCACACGGTTAATGCATCCACCGTGCATCCACCCCCGCTCCTCCGGAGCGGTCCTTAACTTACTGATGGGCACTTCAGCAAGATTGACATCTGACCTTCTTTGGTCGAAAGTCAGCCTCTAGGTGCTTTTACTTTGTGATCTGTTGAATTGTTTTATCAAGAGTTTCCTAACTGAATTACTGCATGGGGTCCCCAAAAACTAATCGGAAATGGGTGTCTTTAGTCGCGAGCGAGTGAAAATGAGATCAATTTGACGTCTCGTTACGAAATTTTTATACTTGACGGAGCCGCCTAACAGCGACTTTCGGGAGTGGTCTTTGGTTCTACTTCGTTGGACCCCTGTATTTGCCCCTCTCTAGGAATCGGGGGTCATCCTTATTCAGTGCCTTATGTAGGTCGCTTAGCGCTGGATTGTCGTGCGCTCGGATTCTGTCAAACGTGTCCTCTGCGTGTTTCCTCATGTATGCGTCTACGTTCAGGCCTAGATCCCGGAATATGTACCTATTCAGTACCTATTTTGGAGCGTTTACTGCGGCTCTTAGGCACGCGTTCATAAACGACTAGATCTGCCTTCTGTATGTCGCTGCGCAGTGGCTCCAGGCAGGCACTTTCAGCCCCATGCTGCTTCTTCGACCGATTAAATATTGGTAATAGGTTTTGTCGGGCAGATCTCACCATTCCTATTCTCTGCCGTATGTGAGACCTGAACGTTAATCTTTTGTCTAGGTTGACTCCCAAGTATCTAGCTTCGTTGGTCCACGGAATCTCTTGTCCGTTGAAGATGACGTTTCCTTCCAGGTATATCATCCTCCGGGTGCCTGATTCTTGTCAGGGTTTATACTTCCACAGGTTGGCCCATTACTTTAGTCTACCTGTCTGTTGCTGCAAGAATCTGGTGATGTGCGCTTGGCTTGTTGATCTCGCCAGCAGAGGTGTGTCGTCCACGAGAGCGCCAACTTGTTAAAGTTATTATCCGGCTTGGACACGTCTGCTCTGTATACCGAGAAGACGTGTGGAGAAAGGACTGCACTTTGTGGGACCACTGCTTCCAGTAATCGCATCGTTGATAGTTGAAAAGACTCGATTAATGTTACCATTGGTTTCGTGTAGCCAAAGTTAATCATTTTGGCCAGAAGTCCATCATGCCAGACTCTGTCAAACACCTTGGAGACTTCTAAGAAAATCACTCCCGTATTCGTGTGGTGGGATTTTTAGTTCGTTGGTTTGGTTCTCTTATCTTTTCAGGATGACACGTTCTGCCACTTTGCTTAAGGAAGGGGTTAATAAGCTGATTGGCCTGTGGTTATCCGGGAATAGGAGGTTCATCTTTGGGTTCGGGATATGGATTACCGTCGCCTCCTTAAACGAGGTTGGAGAGCTCCAAGTTTGCTCGTATATATAATTTTAGAGGGTAGCGAGGGTAATGGTCAGAAGGGTGGTGTGAGTCATGGATGCATGTATGTATGAATAGTCACTCCTGATTGGTTCGTACTTTTGATAGGTTGTTCTGATCAGTCCCCGTATACCTGTCAACAATGTGAACACTTTTTGAGGTCATATTTCTTGTTCAGTAGTTCAATAAAATATGCCAAGAAGAGAATATGGTACTTATCTCAGAATTTTATTTGATCAGTGGATGTTTCGATAAATTCATCAATGGTGTCATGAATAATTTTTATGTTAACTTTAACTACAATCTCATTAATGAATTGAAAGGGTTATATTTTTAGGAGTGATTAATTTTTGGGAAAGAAAGTTTTTGGCTTTCTACTACTCCATCTGATAC